>JAZHYW010055678.1:0-118351 GCA_037355805.1 Ixodes ricinus | reverse complement strand
ACCTCGATTGGGAGTACATGAAGCATTGGAAATACAATATGAACACAAACTGTCAACAACCCTAATATGAAAAAAAAAATTATTTCAACTCACTGCTTTATGACTACTAAAGAGCGGTAATACACAACATCGACATACACAGCAAACACATGACATATAAAGCAACATACTAGGCAAAAAAATACTACAAAATAGTCATAATATAGTGCTGGCATGAAGTCCTAACCTCTTCGCCATTGACAATGTGCACATAGTCCGGAAGGATAAGGCGCAGTTCAGAATGTTTCTCGCACACTCGCTGATGTCGCTGAGAGGCGTTTGTCTTCTCGATTAAGATTTTTTTTTGCTATTGCCAGTGCTGCGACTCCTCCGCTGGCGCACGAAACAGCGACGGCTTACTATCGCTGGTGCTCCGGCTGTCCTTGTTGACCGGGTAGCCCGACTTGCATCCCGGCGCGAAGCAGCGTGTGTGTGTCCGTCTTTTCCTGCATTTATGACCGAGACGGTAACCGGAACGGTGAAGACTCCCACCACTACACCACAAAGAAAAGTGCTACGGTGCTACGTTCGGGAGAAGCGCACCGCCTCAGCTTCGTCTTCTTCTTCGCTCATCGCACATCTGCCACCTGCCAAAGTTGTCCAAGGGCTCGGAACTCCAGCGCCACTCGCGGCCATCTACGTTGACCGTCTTCACACGGCCCATTGTAAGCGGGTGCCGCTCTTGCCACTGCATCCTCTAGAACACTGTAGATGTACTTTACCCAACACTGCAATTTTCACGAGCAGCTTGATAGCCGAGTTGTACAACTTTTTTTTTGCGTTATAAATTTTAGCGAATTAATTGAAACGACCCATCCCCGGTCTGCCCTAGAAGCTCCATTGTTTATCAAAAATTTATTGACGTCGTTTTAGATTTCAATCTTACTCATATATTCACCCTCCTACACGATTCTCTCCTTCCGGTTCAAACATATTAGAACTTGTTCTTACATCCCACCCTGAATTATTTCCCACGCTTTTGGTATTCTTATAGGTCATCATCAGTGACCACAAATCAATTCACTCTTACATAAAAGTTTAAACTACAAAAAAATTTCGTTCAGGAAAAAATATTATGCTATGTGACAAAGGCAATTACAAAGAAAGAAACAGAGCGTTGCGTGACTATTTTTCGTTTTTTTTAAACTAACACTGATTCGAACGATGTTAACGTCGTTCGAATTAACACTGAAACGAACGATGTTAACGTCGGCGTAACGCTTTTTCGTGACGTGTCGGCGTCGCCGTCGCCGTCGGCGTAACCATAACGCGTCAGCGTAACGCTTTTTCGTGACGCGTTGGCGTAACGCGTCAGCGTGACGCGTCGCCGTCGGTGCAACCGCTCGGTGCGTTATGGGAAACGTGTCATAATGCACCGCGGTGGCGTGCGCGTTGCATAATGGGGCGTTTTCCATAATGCACCACGAGGGAGGGAGGAGGGAAGAGGGGGAGCTGCAAGAGGGGAGGAGGATGGAAGAGCAGGAGGAGGGAGGAGGAGGAGAAAGATGGAGGAGGAAGAGGAGGAGGAGGAGGAGGAGAAGAGGGGAGGAGGCGAGGAGCAGGGGAGAAGTAGATAAGGAGGGAGGAGGAGAGGCATCCTGTCCCCTCCGTACCCTCCCCTCCTCCTCCTCAAGAGCTGCGCTCTAATTCGGCATTACAGGGAGTTGTAAACGTCTTTTTTTTTGCAATGTGTTTACGCCAATGTTTACTCACGGCTTACCTGGCCACGTTCCTGCTGAATATTAATGCGAAAGCATTAACTGTTTCACGGAGCGAGCTGACGTCATCAGCTTTGAAACGATGCAAAACGGCACCTTAATGAAACCACGCTGTCGAGACCGAGCGGTGTCCGAGGCAACCAAGCACGACAGGGAGCCAGGGACCGGGGCAGGGTGCAAGTCAGGAACGCAGGAGAGCCGGTGGTAACTCTCTAAAACTGTTTAATTACATAATTACAGCATATGTACAAACAGAGAGAGCACGACGCAGTCGCGCTCCGTTGCTGCTTATATAGGGTTCGGTTTTTCGTCGCAGCCAATCCATGCAGCGTCGAAATCCGTGACATCATCGGGCCCCGCCCCTGCACGTCTCACACGAGCACATACACGAGGGACGCCCCCACACTCACACACAGAGGTCACCACTGGGTCTCGTTGTCCGCCGAGCTGTCGCCGTAGACCCAGAGAGAGGCAATCCTGTGACCTTGCCTTCGAGTCAACAAAGCACCGTCGAGCCAGCGGCCAGGATTAGCAGAAATTCCCCCGGTCGGGCAAGAGGGAAGGGACACCTGCTTTTCGGGGCCTTCATTGTCCAGCTGGCTAGAGGCGACGAAGGCGCGCTGGCCGAACGGGTTGCCACGTAATCCCCTTGGCGCCGTCTGACTCGAGAGGAACCAACCCGTCAGTCTCCCGGAAACGCAGTCGCGCGGCCCGTTGTCTTGGTGCGGCCGGGCGTCACTGTGACGAGGGATCAGCAGCTTCCAAGCGTGGGTTGGGTTCGGTCGCAGCGGGAGGGTGACCTTGGGACCAGGTGTTGCTAGATGAAACGGCGTCGGGGACCAACCGCTCCTTTTCGTCGACCTGGGGCGCCGGAAAGACTCGCCTAATCGACGGCGCGCCCCGACGCCGGTCCGGCACAACAGCACCTCCGCCGACAAGAAGTGCGTCTGGAGGATGAGCAGACAGCAACCGCTCCTCCGAGAGACGCGGTCTCGCTGCTGGGGGTTCTCGGCAGAAGTTCAGGCCTCGTCCAATCTGGGAAGTGGAGCGACGAAGACCAACAACCCCAAACCAAAACTCCGAGTAGGCCAGTGCCCAGTTCCCCATGCTTCCGATCCGCCAGACCATTTCAAAAGAATACAACACCTCATAAGATATGTCTAACAGTTACCTACAAAAGAAACATCCCTATTGAAAATATCTCTTCTGGGCCGTTGCATAGGCACGAAAAGTCGGACACCCGTGAAAATAAATGCAAATCAATCGCTCCACTAAAGCCGACTACCGGGACAGTCATATCTCCGAACATGCGGCGTAAGCAAAGAAATCAAATTTTGACCCACAAAATTTTTGATGACGACTACAGCCGCTCATCATTCTCACTTTGGCCATCCGATCATGGAGCCCGTTCACGTCTTAGAAGCCCCGCATAGATCATCAGCGTTCCTCTTTTAGCTGTGCCCCTTTCTACCTCGC
The DNA here is from genome assembly GCA_037355805.1 of Ixodes ricinus. Classification (NCBI taxonomy): domain Eukaryota; kingdom Metazoa; phylum Arthropoda; class Arachnida; order Ixodida; family Ixodidae; genus Ixodes; species Ixodes ricinus. Next base: position 115,118 of record JAZHYW010055678.1, on the reverse strand, counting down.
CTCGAAGGCTTACTACCGTGAAGCGAGATAAACTTTCGAGCTTGCTAACACAACGCACTGCAGCTCAACAAAATGCAATAAAACGGACTCCCGTGAAAAGAACACATTACATACCATTACGTAACTCACATAGGGCATATCCCTACTGAATTCAACCGCGTCCTCCATAAAGCAAACTATACCGAGGATAAAACCGCTTTAAATGAACTCTACCGCCAGCACAACGAGCTGAAGCCAAACGAAACGCAAAACTCGGACTCCCGAAAAAGAAAGCCTATTCATACCACTGGCTAAGCCGACTTCAGGAAAATACATTCAAATTAAGCTTTTCCCTTTTTTTGGCGGCCTCTGCCTCGTCCGCTTCTCTCGAAAATCTTTCACCGGCGAGAACCTTGCGCTCTAACCTACACCCAGTCTGTTCTCGGTGCCACTCTCACAAGAAAAGCCCTGGTCCCCAGATTCGACAGTCTTCTCGAAGCCACAGTCGGAAAGTTCAAACTTGATTTCCGCACCTGACTTGATCTCACGCCGTAGCTTAAGCCGTGAGCCGAGCCCGGGGTACTTGGTCGAGATCGTGGAGCTGTCGAGCAATGCTCCTGCATTCTGTCGATTATCTTCTCTTCTCGCAGCGGAAGCCCGAGACGAGTGCGACGGCTTGACTCCCGACTTCCTCCCGCTGGGTGACTCCTCGCAGCTCCTGTTCTCGTCCGAGCGGCTCTGCCTCGCCGTTTTCGCCTCCAGCGTAGATTTCCTGGTGTCCCCTCTAGGCCTGTTGCTCGCATTTCTGCTCTGGATCGACGGCTCCTTTGGATAGGTGTCCTGGCGTTTGCTTTCTCCCGGTCTCGAAGAGGACTTTCTGGAGTTGCGCGCGCTGAGCCTCCGGTCACGGTCGGAAGCGTTCGGACCAGAACGGAAGACCCAGCGCCGCCTCCTAGAGCGCCGCTGCCTCAGACCTCCTTGCTTGTTCAGCTTGGTTCCCTCCGTGCTCCACTCTGGATCCCTTGCTCTTGCAGCCGCCGTCGGCTGATGGATCCTTGGGATGGGTCCCTCCGCGTTTCCCCTTTCCCGCCTGGACGACTTCTGCTTCTGGCTCGACGCGTCGCAGCCTCTGTTGATGCTGCTGAGCAGAATCGTTCGGGGCAGGTCGGAGAACACTGACCCTGCGCTGCTCCCTCTTCTGTTCCTTCTTTCCAGAAGGACGGCTCGAACAAGACGCTTTTTCCGAGCACCCTTGACTTTGGTCTCGCTTGTCCAGCCCCGGCTTGATCTCGGAGTTCCACGGGTGGCGGCCAGGACGACCCACTTCCTGCTCCGCCTCCCTATCCGCTGACTTCTCCACGCTGCTTTCCTTGAGTTGGATGGACTTCTGCGGCGGCGTCACCATGCTGGCCTTGTCCTTGTCTCCCAGGAAGCAGACGTCAGATGCTTGAGAGGCCTCCTCTCTTTCTTTGGCGGGATCGCGATCTCCTCCAGCTTCGAGCGCTTCAAGCTTGGAGACGGCGTTGTGCGGAACGGCGTCGGTAGTCCCGTCGGCAGAAAGACGCTGGTCGTCAGTTAAATCGGACTCTTCCTCTTCAACCTTTCCTTTCTGACCCACCGTCTCTGCCGCTACCTGACGCGTTATAGCTCCGCTCGGTGCAACCGCTCTTTCCTCCCTGGACACAAGGTCTTTTTCTCGCGGCTTCGGATCACCCTCGTACGTGAACCAGTGAGGAAATGTCGCTGCTAGGTACTTCGAGTCTGTTACCTCTACTACTACCTTTCGCCTCCGAGACAGAACTTCCTGCCTCAACGCATCAAGCTCAAGCCTTTTCTGAGCTAAATTACGAGCCCGCCCTTTACTCTCTCGCTCCTCCTTGTCCTTCTCGAGAAACTCTTTTTCTCGTTTTAGCTCCACACACTCTAAAAGTTCCTCCTCGCTAATTTCTGCGGCGCGGATGAGTTTTATAATGTGCGGCTTTCGTTTCGCTTGCCCCAAATCAATCCCCAATTCAGTACAAACATGTACCAACTCTGGCACACGCAACGTCTCCAGATCCATGACTTCCTCAGTGTTCGGCTCCCTTACTTTAAAAGAAAACTATCGCGTCAAAGTACAAACTTTACTCTGGCGGATACAATTTTCCCCAGCCCCTACCAACACGACTAACGGCTGCTAGGTCTGGCAAATCAAAAGCAAGAGGGCCTCCAGGCACTCACCCACTGCAGGAGTCATGGTCCGGTGAAGTCGAATCCCGCCGCTGCCATCCAGTTGTCGAGACCGAGCGGTGTCCGAGGCAACCAAGCACGACAGGGAGCCAGGGACCGGGGCAGGGTGCAAGTCAGGAACGCAGGAGAGCCGGTGGTAACTCTCTAAAACTGTTTAATTACATAATTACAGCATATGTACAAACAGAGAGAGCACGACGCAGTCGCGCTCCGTTGCTGCTTATATAGGGTTCGGTTTTTCGTCGCAGCCAATCCATGCAGCGTCGAAATCCGTGACATCATCGGGCCCCGCCCCTGCACGTCTCACACGAGCACATACACGAGGGACGCCCCCACACTCACACACAGAGGTCACCACTGGGTCTCGTTGTCCGCCGAGCTGTCGCCGTAGACCCAGAGAGAGGCAATCCTGTGACCTTGCCTTCGAGTCAACAAAGCACCGTCGAGCCAGCGGCCAGGATTAGCAGAAATTCCCCCGGTCGGGCAAGAGGGAAGGGACACCTGCTTTTCGGGGCCTTCATTGTCCAGCTGGCTAGAGGCGACGAAGGCGCGCTGGCCGAACGGGTTGCCACGTAATCCCCTTGGCGCCGTCTGACTCGAGAGGAACCAACCCGTCAGTCTCCCGGAAACGCAGTCGCGCGGCCCGTTGTCTTGGTGCGGCCGGGCGTCACTGTGACGAGGGATCAGCAGCTTCCAAGCGTGGGTTGGGTTCGGTCGCAGCGGAAGGGTGACCTTGGGACCAGGTGTTGCTAGATGAAACGGCGTCGGGGACCAACCGCTCCTTTTCGTCGACCTGGGGCGCCGGAAAGACTCGCCTAATCGACGGCGCGCCCCGACGCACGGTCCCGGCACAACAACGCGCAAAGCTAGCCAACGGCACTTTTTACACTTCGGTCCCATTGCCTGGCGCGCGTCGACGAGGCTCCCATTGGCCGGTGCGCGTCCGTTTGTGTGGTTTTATTCTGACTGTGTTATCACACTGTTGTGTTATCATTGATTACTGCGTTCGCTCGCCTCTTATTGGTTGTACGGCGCGTGGCAATATATACGGCGCATGGAATAAACCAAGGGGTTCGTTCTGCTGGGAACTACGTTGCTGTCTGTTCCTTCCTCGCGCCGCAAGGCACACGACAGTTTGAACGATCGCTCATCCGATGGCGCTGCTTGTCCGCGAGGCAGTGGCTCCACCGTTCCACGCCCAAGGTCAGCGCGTTGTACGCCGCAGATTAAAGAAGGGAGCGAAGAGCGGCGTGCGTGCTTTCGCATTCACAACTCATAAGAAGTGCTTAGGTGTACCTCGAGCCTTTTTTACAATGGATCCTGTTTTTGTAGAATTTAATGGTGTATCTCAAGTTACGAATGCATTAAAGGTCTTGTCGTCTCGTGGCGTTGACAATATAAACAGTAAAATATTACGTAACACTAATCTGTCTTCTAGTTTATTTCGGACCAAAATATATCAGCAGTCTCTGGAGTTGGGGGTGGTGCCTGAAAACTGGAGAATCGGCAAGGTCATTCTGGTCCACACAAATGGCAGTAAGACCTCCCCTCAAATATAGGCCTATATCTCTCACTTGCATCCCATCTAAGATCCTCGAGCATATAATTTTCACGCATCTGTTTGATTTTTTTAAAAGGAACCCCTTTGCTGTTTGGTAAGACCTACACTGGAATACGCATGTGTTTTGTGGGATCCGCATCAGAAGTACCTTGCAGATAAGTTAGAAAAACTTCAAAACCGTGCGGCGAGATTTGTAACAGGAAATTATAGTAGAAACAATAGCGTAACAGAGACTAAAAATGTACTTGGTTGGGAAACTTTATTGTCAAGGCGCAAAGATTTTCGATTGAGGTTCTTGCTCGCAATTTTTAATGATATGACTGGTATTGATAAAAGCAACTACATAAAATTACCTAACTACATTTCAAATCGTGTGGATCATACCAGAAAAATAAGGGAAATTTCTTGTAGAACAGATTATAAGAAGTTTTCATTTTTTCCACGCACAATCGCTCAGTGGAACCTGTTACCAGAGTCTTTTTTTATTCGTGACGACGTGGGACCATTTATCTCAGGAAATGGTCTTGATTTTTAATGTTGTTTATGTTCAATGTTTATGTATTTTCTTTATTGACAGCCCAGGTTGTATATTCAAGTGTTCTGTTTTTATTTTATTGAGCGTATTAATCCATGGGCTGTACCTGCTATAATGCCGAAGTTTTCGGCGCTGCAGGTTTTTTTCTGTAAATAAATTAACAACGCGCAGCACGGTTTCCACCCGAACTTCTCTTGTGAAACGCAGCCCTTATCTCTTACTGATGACCTTCACCTAAACCTTGACTCCGGCTACCCCACAGTGCTGTATTTCTAGATTTCTCTAAAGCCTTCGACAAAGTGCCACAGAATCTCCTATTGTTGAAACTTTCTATACTAAAGATTGACCCTAATAAACTAAAATGGATCGAATCATTCCTTCTTCAACGTCACCAGTTTGTTTATGCTGACCACACCAAATCCTTCCTGTGCTCTGTTTTTTCTGGTGTATTCCAAGGGACAGTACTCGGCCCATTACCCTTCTTAATGTACATTAATTACATTCCTCTCAACATCTCTTCCACAGTGCGACTTTTTGCCGATGACTATGTAATTTACCGTATGAAAACCTCTACTGATGATATTGTAACCTTTCAGGACGACCTCTCTAATATATTTAAATGGTGTAACACACGGCTCATACCTTTAAACCCTAACAAATGTCAAGGCATGTGCTTTTCCTCGTTCATTATCAATTAACTATTTTGTGCTTCTTTTGAATTCTTTCCCCATTGATTATACTAACCAATACAAATACTAAGGCTGGCATCTCACACCTAGTCTATCGTGACATACTCATATTAAAACAAATATATCCTCTGCGAACCGCTCTCTAGGCTACATTTGCCGAAATTTTAGATCCCCACCTGAAAATCTGAAACGTATTTTGTGCACCACTATCGTCCGGCTTAAATTAGAATATGCGTCCTCCATCTGACATACTCATCAGAAAGCTATCAGAGACTCCATTGAATCCGTTCAAAACCGTGCTGCTCGCTTTATTTTTAATGACTACTCTCGAACTTCAAGTGTATCATTAATGAGGTCTTGTTTTAAACTTTCTCTACTTTCATCCCGCCGTCGAATTTACCGTTTTTCTATACATCACAAAGTATTTTACACACCTTTCTTGAAAATGTCTCTTCTAAACCCGCCCACCTACATATCACCAAGATTAGACCATTCATGCAAGATCGCCCGTCCCAAGTCATCAAGTCAAGCACGCCAGCATTCCCTCATCCCTGAAGCAAATGTGGACTGGAATAACCTCCCGGATGTCATAGTTACCCTACCCGACTCCAAGCGATTCCGACTAGCCCTTCGAAACCACATTTACTGACCCACTCCCCTCTTTAATGCCCTAAAGGCATTGTGGGTATGTATAAATAACTGAATAAAATGAGCTTCTGCCGCTCACGCAAGTCACGCTTTTTCACAGGGGTGTAATATAGGATGGAACTTATTCTTTCTCACAACCGAGCAGGACAAAACAAACGAAGAATCCGACCATTTTCGCGCCGAATAAAGCATATTTGCTGCGACCGCCAGGCCTCTGTCAGCCGTCGAATGGCCCCGCCACGACCTACTGTAATCCTGACCTGCCCGCAAATGGCAAAATGGCTCCCTACGGAAGACGCTGTCGCCGGTTAAGTCCGAGGTTTTTCCGTTGGGGGCACTCGGTAAAGGCTTTTTGTGATCCAAACGCGGTTCACAGCGTGTCTAGCGCACGGTTCTCACGGCACACGGCTGGTGATATTGTCAGCGAATGACAATTGATGAGGCGACGAAAACTGAAGAAAACTAAACGTTTAATGGGGAGAACTTTGTCCCCGAAATAAAATAATAGAAAGGCTAGCGTCGCAGGCGTCGCTGGTAGCGTGACAGCAGGATCGAGCGCTGGAGCGAGACTGATCCCGAACCGCCATGCGGAGCACCTTTTGTACCCGCGTGGGTTGCCGGAACATTCGGCGTAGAACGTTTGGCGCGTAAAAATCCGTACCTCCATCAGACAATAAGGGTCTCGAATTTCCGAGAACGTGGATTGAAAGAATTAGTAAAAAAGCGCCCGCTCCCAGGAATCGAACCTGGGGCATCCGCGCGAAAGCCAAGCAAGGTAACCATTCAGCCTCGCACTTTCTTTTCTTTGTTGCCGTCTTTGACATAGAGCAACCAAAAACGCAGGAACGTTAAAAGCCTGTCAATTCCTTACCGACTGACGTGGCGCGGTTAAAAATATTTTCATATCAATCAGTTTTTCCATTGTGAGTATCCATTCCGAGTCATTTGAACGAATTCCTTCCTAACTTCAACAATATAACGAAGCGACACAGAGAAGTATTCCCCAATAAGCCTTGTGTCAGCATCCGCATCACGGACCGACATGCGACATCGCCATATGAATTGAAGGCCGAGCAACATGACAAAACATGACACGATTCAATTGCACACTATTCTCGCTTTCCACGGCTAGAAACCGGACGCCATGGGGATTTAGCGAAAATCCATTTTTAGAGTGCGCTGTTACAAATCACAGAATATACTGTCCCAACAGTCAACAAAATGATCTTCAACAGTCTCTGCTTTCTTTTACAAGAAACAGTGATCACCCCACGCTACAAACATAATCCTCTACACCAACCATGTTTTAACGGGCAGAGTACCTGTTGGCAGCTTAAGAACGAGTATCTTAACGCACGCTGGGACGGATATTCTGTTTACACGCTTCAGGAGATCTTGTCCAGGACCAGTCTAATGGAAAGCTCTGTACAGTGGAATCGGCAGGGTAAGATCAACAAGATGCTAGTACAGTTTTTCCTAGTGACTTTACGCAAGTATTTCAAAGAAAAGAGTTATCTGAAGAACATGCACGCTCCCACCACTTCGCTGATAAAACCAAATACACATGCAGAATTTCCAAACTCTGACGGCACTATGAACTCAGGCACAACGTTACGGAATCGTACTTGAAAAATGTGCTAAAAAACGGGTCTTTGACTTTGCGTAAAAAAAGAGCCTGTTTACCAGCTGATTCAAATAAAAACGGAATAGCGCAACCCTCCATCGCCCACTCTGCGAAAAAGATTGGTCCGACTCGCACGCTCATAAGAAGAGCACCAAAGAAAGACCGCAAACCCCCGATACAGCTTTTTGACATACACCATGGAACATTGCAAAACCTTAAGCACGTACCACAGATTACTTATTAGGTAAACATTGCGGATAGTGGATCGGGCAAATACCGACAGGTCTTTTCCCTCCACTTCTCGGATTTATCTCGCAGTTGAACCACCTGAGATTGTAAAAGCGGTTCGCTATCTCTATTGCTTTCCAGAGGAACACTCTCAGAAAGAAAGGATACATTCTTACACACCTTGCCCCACATAAGACTCTCCAAAACTTGAGTTCGACGTACAGCGCGCTGACGTCGAGCCGACGGTACCAACTTTAACGAACGGCTTGATAGCCGAGTGGTACAACTTACTAAAATAGCTAATGGATGTGTTACTTACAACAAACAAATAATACGTGTTTTCCTGGTCCTATTGCAAACCCTCAGTGTTTTTTATTTTTAAATCGTACTTTAGCCGTTTAATAAGTTAGATTGCACCTTTATTAGGCCCCTCGCAAAAGTTGGGCCCATTAGTTCGACGTGCACTTGGAAGGGAACCTGTTACAAGTAACGGATTCTCCAGCCTGGCTGAGCCACTACTTACTCGCTAAACACCGACTAAACTTGGTGTACCTTTATCCAAGTGCAAGGATTTTTAGTCGCCCTCTAAGTCGCTTGACGTAACTAACCCGTAAACACGGGATTAGTCGCCCCGAATACTTAGGCGGGATTATCTTACGGCAAATGATGTTTTTAGTTCGAGATAGTGACTAGTCACATCTGCTGAATACGGTTGACTGTGTTTTGGTACAGCCACTCACAGCTGAAGAAATGCACGGCGTGATGAGTCCGGAGCATTTTAACATCGCTGAGCAGCCGAGAAGATTGGGGTATTAGCTGATAATAAGGGCGAATTATAAAATATTATGCGTAAGAAAAATAAACCGCGAACCATGTTTTAGAGCGCAGCTCTTAGGCGCCCATTTCCGGCTTGGGCGACGTCGGCGTCACCGTCGCCGTCGGTCGGCAACTGTGCGGTGCATTATGGGTAAATTTCCCAACTAAATTCAGCAAAACATTTTCCCTGCTAACTTTAGCGGTACGATTTCCCCTCTAAATTTAGATTGACGTGTATTAATGAACAAGTCTTCACCAAGAAAGTCGTAAACGTAGAAAAATGTTTGAACAGCAGTAGAGGCTTTATTACACGACGTTTCGGGAAGAGACTTCCCTTCTTCAAGTGAAGTGAAGCACTTGAAGAAGGGAAGTCTCTTCCGAAACGTCGTGTAATAAAGCCTCTACTGCTGTTCAAACATTTTTCTACCTCTAAATTTAGCAAAAAAACGACCCCGCTACATTTAGCGAAAATGTCCCCGCTAATTTTAGCGGAAAAAATTCCACGATCAAATATAGCGGAAAAATTCCCTCTCTAAATTTAGGAAAAAAAATTCCCCGCTAAATTTAGCGAACATTCCCCGCTAATTTTAGCGGGAAAAACTGTCCGCCAAATTTAGCGGAAAATTGATCCCTAAATGGGAGGCGAGCAGGAGAGGAGGAGGGCATAGCTTTTTCGGTCAGTGGATTCTTCTGAAGCCGGGCGGACAAAGAGGCGTAACAAACCGGTCAATCAAAGATATTTTCTTTTATCCGCACACCCAGCTCCTCTTGAAGATACAGGTCCCACACATGGAACGGGAAGCCGACACCGAGCGTCCGTTCGTTGCTGCTCGTTGAAGGACAAAGAAACACGGTTTTCTTCAAAACAGAGCAAAAAGACCCCCCACATTTTCCCCACGAACCCAATGCGAGAGAGAGGGTGCGTGTGGACTCGTTCTTGGTGCGTTCTGGGCACCATAATTACACACCCAGTCCCCGGCTCGTCTCGGCTTCCCTCTCCCCTCGCGTCGGCTTCCAGTAAGTTCGGTAAACAGGGAAAGCAAGTCACTGGTTTCTGGTAAAAATTTTCAGCAGAAAGTGGCTGCGGGTGAAATTCCGGCAAACATTTCAGCAAAGACTGGTAAACTACGCCGGTTTCGGATGAAAACGGGTAAAACTTGACCAGTTTTCACCGGATATCACTGAAAATTCACCGGATGTCACTGGAAGTTGAACGGATGTCACTGGAAGTTCACAAAATGTCACTGGAAGTTTTTGTCGAGATTTTTCAATGGGGTATAGAAGGGCTTGGTCGGTGTTTGAACTTTTTAATAATTAATTACTTCCAACCAGACAGGTCTCTGTGAAATGTTTACTTTTCAGTCCTAAAATATTTACATACAGCATCTAATTGCAAGCAATATTGCAAATAATTCTTAATTAGATTAATAATCAAATATATTTTCTAATAGGAGATATTGCAAACTTGTGAACCCCCTCTAAAAGTAATTTTTGTGCCGTTTATAAGAACGTTTATTAGCGATATTTGCCACCTTTATGTGGTTCATAAGGCATACATTGGTTTACCCATCCACGATGGGTGTGCATTTTGTTTCTTTCCTTTTTTGTGTATATCAGAGGGAGGAGGGAGATGAATATGTCAAACACATTCTAGAAAAGAAGAGCCTGAGTGCTGAATTTTCCTACGTCACTAAAAAAGGCCACCGGAGGCCAGGGATTAGACACGACTACGACGTCAACGTTCGGATGAAACTCGTGTCCAATCAGTGAGAACTTGACTCCCTAGGTGAACGCTGATGCCGTAGATATGTCCAATCCTGCTAACCTATAGTGGCCTTCTTCAGTAACGCAGGAATATTAAGCACTTAGGCTTTTATCTGGGAGGTGCTGATCGGTCTCGGGCTTTTTATAGAACGAAATAAGTCATTCAGGTCAACCACAGCACTGCTCCGAACTCTTCAGGGTAGAATCTGCGAGTGACAACACATATCTGGCATTTTATAGTACTCCTTTCCGACCTCACTCATTCCTGTCTCCTTGACCTATAGTGCAAGCCATACTCCATCCGCTCCTTAGGTGACTGCGGAGTGGAAACTGTGGCCGCTGGCCGAACCAATCGCCGTACAACATTTTGCCACGTGAACAAGCTTTCTGTGAATATGCAGATATGAAAACTCCAGTCACGTCGCGCATAAATGACCGTTCACTTGTTCAAGTCTTGCCCACATTCCATTCTACTCTTATGAATCAAATAGAGCAACACGACAAGGAAAAATAGAAGATGAAGACAGGTCAGAGAGCCCCTGCCTCCCTCCATCCTGTCTATCTTTTCTAATTTTTCTTCTCGTGTGCGGTATTCATTTCATAGTATGTTCTACCCACCAGCCCACCAGATGATCTCGATCCACTTCACTAAGATCTTAAAGGTGCATGCGCCATAAGAGTGAAGAGATGAGGCCATATATCCTACGTTATTTTCCTTTCAAAGGTGGCATGGCAGTGACTTGAAATAGTCCTCATATTTGATAGAGCGAACGTCTGTCGTCTGAATCAAGATAGGTTTTTTGTGCGTTTGCGGTTTTTCAGTATCTTTCGCATAAGGTTCTTCTCTCATATAGCAGATTTAGTGTCTGACGAGGTTCGATAGCGAATCTTCAGTTGCCCCTCTCTAGAGGCGAGCGGACGTCATTACTCAAATATGAATGGGCTTGCCAGAATTACTGATATGTCGGATTCAAGCGGCATAAGGTAGTGTCAGTCCTTGAATATTCAGGTGGTTGGTTCCCAAGTTCAATGTGGTTTAGTCCTTGTGTTAGGTTTTGTAGGCCTTTGAGAAGTAGCACCAGCGTGAAGGGTTTCACGTGTCCTCTGTGTAGGAAGATCTTAATTGGGTTCAGCGTGACAAACTGCACATTTCATGTCTGCCGCGTGGTATGAAAGGTTTGTGAGAGCCCAACAAACTGAATGGGACCAATCTAACGTAAAACAAACATAAAAATACAATTTGGAAAAGTATTTAATTGCTGAGTATGTATAGAGAAAACCACAAGGTAAAAACCGCCTAAAAAAGAAACACAAAGTTCTGCTGGTTCTTCGTTGTTTTTTTAACAACGAGAATGGTTGGAAAATCCCTCTTTAGAACCTCGGTACAGTCCGCAAGAGGCTGCCTCCGTACGCACTGCTAAAAAGGGAAATACTAAAAAAAATTTTTTTACCAAACTTACAATTAAATCTATGTTACGCAGCATTCCTCAAGTGGTCATCACCTTAATTGGTCTTCTCATCTGGCCTGGAGAAGTGTTAAGTGTGCTGGCCTCTTGAAATGTTGCCAGAACACCACAGGCTCAGTGCAAGACAACGGGCAAGTAAATCAGAGAAACGGACAGAGCGCTCAATTGAAAATAAACGTTTATGTGAAAAGAGCCAAAACGCCAGGAACCACAAGGAACACCTCATGGCCCACCACTATGCCTATGTCAAGTCTCCATGCTCTGATGTAAAAAAAAATAGCGCAAAGGTTAGACAAAGGACAAGGGACAAAAACATGTAGACAGGAATCCATTTTGTTCTTAACCCGAGACTGAGGCAGGAAAGAGGAAAGTTTCAGAGTAGAAGTCTTCTACTTTGAAACTTTCTTCTTCTGTGCCTCAGTCTCGGGCTAAGAACAAAATGGTTAACATCCACCAGCTCGCCTGCGCACTCACTGCATTATCGTGTAGACAGGACACGCGCTAACTCGCAACCGGCGTTTTAATAGAAAAAAGAGAAGGAAGCAGTATATAAATACATCGAAAAAGACAGAAAGAAGATTTGTAATAAAAGGAGAAATTTGAAAGAATGATCAACTCTCGAAAGGAAAAAGACAAAACTAAACCCCCAAGACAGCGCCCTGCAGTGATACCCTACATTCACCAGGTGTCGCATAACATGAAAAAGGTGGCGTCTAGATATAACATCCCTGTTATATTTTCAGCACCAAACAAGCTCAAGAAGCTGTGTCCAAAGATAAATACTCCTCAAGATCGACAAGTTCAGTGCACCATCAAACACAAGCAAAAGTATGTACCTTGCCAAAGCCAGGTGATTTATGAAATACCATTCACTTGTGGCAAGATATACGTCGGTCAGACAGGCCGCTGCGTCAACACCAGGTTGCGGGAACACGCCACCTCACTCAAATCAACTCCAGCGGGGCATCTGGCAGTTCATGTTAGAGACTGTAAGTGCCAACCGATCCTGACAAAAACCACAATCCTACGACGGTTCCGAGATAAGACTTCTCGAGAAATATACGAGGCCCTAACCATCCGGGAAAAGGAAGACGCTTGTGTGAGTGCACCATCGGTGGCATTAACTGACAAAGAATTACTTTACCTCCGGTTGCCAACTTGAGGTTGATTCAGCGGGAATTTCTAGTCTTTTCAACTTCTTCTTTCTTTAAGCAATAGTATTTTTTTAATTTCAATATATTCCCCGGAATTAATTTAGTTACGCTGTTCCCTTTCTCTTCTTTTATTTTCTTTCCTTTTTGTTTATACCTTTCAATTTTCTCCTTTTATTATAAATCTTCTTTCTTCCTTTTTCGATGTATTTATATACTGCTTCCTTCTCTTCTTTTCTATTAAAACGCCAGTTGCGAGTTAGCGCGTGTCCTGTCTACATGTTCTGTCCCTTGTCCTTTGTCTAACCTTTGCGCTATTTAATTTTTACATCATGCATATCCAACCAGCCCACCTCACTATTTTAATACAACTCCATGCTTTGTACTTTCTCTGGCAGTGCAGTTGCTTCCAGGTAAGGAGACTGCGTTACTGGTCTTGGTTTTGTTGTATTGATGTAGCGTTGATGCCAAGTTCACACATGGGTTGCACATGACGTCACTTCGGATACTTTTGTCCACCATGTAAGAGGAGGAGGGAAGCTGCTTTTGTAGGAATTTTATGAGTGACGGGTTACTCTATAATCTTTTGGGAGGAGAATAGCGACGCCTGTGCAAATCCGGGAGGCACAAATAGGGTCCTGATAAGAGGGGAGCTCCTTCTTGCCCTCATCTCTGGTGGTCATCGGAGCGCTCTCTGAATGACGTCACGTGCAAGGCATGTATATGTGTTTTGCATCTACGAGACCAAAATGAAAAAAAGAAGTTATTAAAGCAGTGTGTTGAGTATTAGCCCCGAGAATAGAGTGCCTTCATACACGCGCGCTTTTGCTTGAGTGGTGACATCTCAGCCATTTTTACGCCCAATCGTTTTTTTATGCATTTTGAAGTACGCGCAATCCGGTGTCAATCAGCTCGAGCGCGTAGCTTTGGCTAATGCAGAGACGCCCATTTTAGCGCCCAAGTCACGCACCGAGTGCGCAAGAGCGTCACGCGCTGAACATTCATTGCAACAATGGATGCCTTCACCCTGAGACAGACAGACATGTAGGCACCCTACCCGAGAACATGCCGTGGCGCCACCTGACGGGCCTATCGTCGTGACGTAGGATGAGGGATCACGTGACCGTTTCCTGCACTCTGCGTCAAGAATGGAGTGTCTCGGTCTTCACTTTTTAATACTACGGTTGTTTAAGGCTTCTTTTAACCCAATGTTTCGTTTCACTACTCGACCCAGTCGAGTTCCTAAATCGGCTACCGTACGAATGCTTCCGGGGAGCCGGTTAGCCGGTTGCAGGCGAGCAGGGAAACGGTCGCTGCACGGAAGCGCGGCGGCGTGGACTGGCGCGGCGGAGGGTACGGGTCAACTTGTCGTTTTCGGCGGCTGTCTCGCGTATCGCAATGAATGCTTACGAAGTGCGACCTACCGTTGAAGGTAGGCGATTTTTTTAACTTCTATTTGACCGGGCACCCCGTTACAACTGTGTACCCTTTTCAGTTGTGCTGTCTGTAAGCAGCATCAATGCGTTCGTGGACAAGGCCCACTAAATGTCCCGCCTGTTGCTTGAGGGCGAAAGTGTTCTTGAAGCGGGACACGTGTTCTGTAGAATCAAGAAGCTGGATAAGGATTGCTACACGTTCATTGGATTCGTACTCCAAACATCGGCACTCACTTCGTACCCGCACGAGCTGGATGGAAGAAACGTCGGTGACACATCGAGCTCCTGCAAAGCATGGGTGAAGGAACATGCCGTGTATCATTACTTGGTTAGGTTGTATGTACCCACCGGCCAGCGTGCTGTGAAATCGATCGAGCTCGCGGCCAGAGCCGGGAGCGAAACAACTGGAGCACTCAGACAGTTGCGTTTGATTGCGTTTGACTGCGTTTGACTGCGTTTCGGCTGCGAGAAACCAGGACATCCCTGCTGCTTATATCGCGTGCAAACATGATTCCTTGAATTGAATTCCACGCTTGATACGAAGCACAGATGTGCCGGTGTCTCGCTTTCGGTTCTCAACACAACGCAGTTAAACGCACTCATGAACGCAAGTGTCTCAACCGGCCTTTAGAGATTGCGATTTGCGATGAACGGTGAAGTGAAGCGCCTTTTTCCAAATATAATCGGTCGTCTCCCGTTGTTATCGTAGCTCAGGAATAAAGAAAACAAATTCTCGTGGCTCAGTGGTAACATGCTCGCTTCCCAAGTCGCGAGTCGCAAAATCAATACTATGCAACTAATTATTATTTTTTTTTTACGTTTTTGAAACACAGGTTTTGTAACTTTTCTGCGATGTCGGAATTTTCGAGCGACGAATATTAAAGCTTGTTGATAACATTTAATTTCATAAACTAATATCAGACCATTCAAAGGCCAATGACAGTTCGTGTACAGCATCGCTGTTTTCTTTTTGTAAAGAAAGATTATGCAAATATTCCTGTAGCTAGGTGTATTAGAGTTGTAGAATTGTTTTATTTGGGCTCCTACAAGATAAGCAGATAGGTTACAAAAATAAAAATATTACTTGCTAATACGAGTGCAGCTACTTGCATCAGCAATCTTTAAAGTAAAATAAATAAATCCACGTAACATTCTCACATTTATGCAGCTGCTGGTTGCTTAAATACCACTAAGCTGTGAGTGATGTTTGCATTAAAATAGTCAGTGAAATTTTATGGCTTGTTACCCTCTGTAAATTACTGTTTCAAGTCTATTAGCACTCAGCTCTACTTGCATTGCGTGACGCCAACTTGTACATACATTTTTAACCCCATTGTTCAAATAATATTGAAGCTGTATGAGAAAGGTACTGCCACACAGGGTGAGACTGTTCACATTTTATGAATCATATTGGAATGCTTCTCCTTGGGGTAGATGTGGTAGCTGATATTTGGGTCGGTCGCGTAACTGCGGCATTGCGGCCCTGAACAGTACTTTACCATTGCTCCCTGAGCTCGACAGCTGCCGAAGCCGATCCACGTCTGTACTGATCAAGCTTCAAACACAGAAAAAATGCGAAAGTGCCGATTGAAGGGCTTCCGAAGGCCCCGACCAAAGCAAGGCGGAATAGCCGGCCTTATCACGTGATCCTCCATCCTACGTCACGGTCGAGCGATCGCAGCGCTCCAATCGGTCCCGCTCGGGGCCAATACGGCAGGGACTCAAACAGATTTTTTTTAACACGCGATTTACAAAAAAAAAAAAAAAAACCTAAAGGTATACAAATTTACGTGTTCTCTCGAGAAAGTTAAGACCTCCTTAACAAATCGAAAGGGTACAAACTGAATGTCTGTTTAACGGCGCTACAAAAGTAATACATTTTCAGGCATTATAAAATCAGTGGAGCGACTGCTTTGAAAGGAGCACGTGCCTTGTCAGAATTAAGAAAAAAAATTCAATTTTGTTTAATTTATTTGTACTAGAAAGATGGCTCCTAATAAATAACTAGGAAAGCCGTAGTTTAGTCTCTGGGTAGAAGAAGAAAATAAATGGTGTTATGAAGAGTTTGGCAGCCTTCAACCTGGGTCGATAAAATGATCATGAGATGACTCTCCCCCCCCCCTTTTAGTTTGCTGGTTGTCTCCGTACCGAAATGTTAAAGTACTAGTCTTCTTGCCTATGAAACACTCACTTCTAAGAATGCAGCAAATTTATAGTAGACTGACAAAGACGACCTTGGATCCGACAAAAAGATGTGTGTTTCATTTTTTTTAAGTCCCATAATGGCTAATTTATACGTTTACCACAAGAACTGCACACGGCTTCGAGAACATTGTGTTGTACTGTGTGTGTGGGGAGATCTACAACATGACTTCGTTCATCATTACGTTATCGTCTGCATTCTCGTCAGACGTGTCAATCCCTTGGTGTTTGCCACAAGTCGTTTCCAGATTGAACGGAATGACTTACTGATGAAAATATGCAGTTTTAAATTGTGATAGACACCCTAAAACCTTTATTGTGGGCACGTGGGTCGCGACGGTAAATAGGTCTAGTCGACTAGTTGAAAAAGTGAGAAAAGCATTTAATGAAAGTATCTCGTTCGCCATCGCCAGACTTACCTTGTAAGCTTGATAAATTCAGCATTTGTTTCCAAGCAGATACAAACTAAAACTTTCAGATGTATCGCGCGTCACAATGCCTGCTATACAAGATAGGAAGCTTTATTTAGGGTAGAAAAAAGTGCAGCATCCATCAGAAAATATCAGCGTGGAACGAACTTTACGTGGAGAGCATCGATTTTTCTAATGTTATAGCCTTGTCACACGACGTAAGGTTCGTCAATACCAAACGGCAACATCCACAATTCATTCTGTTGAGGTCAAATGTAATTTATTCGCTTGTAATTAGACACCCAGCATCAACTGCTAAGCATTGTTGTCTCCATTGTGGTCTCGGTGATGGCGACTGTGGCGTCGACAATCTGAAAGACCTTCCATTTCCTCGTTCTCTTTTTCACTTCTCACATCTTCCTCACTTCCCTCCTTTCACGTTGTTTCGGAAACTTGTGACCCGGGTCCCCGCTTCATCCAATTTGCCCCAATTACAGCCCCGCACTAATCACGTTTTCTGGGCGCCACGTCGTTTCGTTGATCGGAGGTGGCGCCGACGTCCGATCCTGCTTTCCCAGTCGCTGCGGAGCATCTCTCCAAGGACGACGACCTTCACGCTTCCCATCATTTTCCCCTCTCCTTCCTCCGCTCCCAGACAATCGAGACCACGTGATTTCCTTCCCTCTCCGCACCATAGTCGAGCTATGGTCACGCTAAAGCCCGTCCTCATCTTAATCGGTACATCCAATCTGAGGTCTGCTGTGTCCCCCGTCTCCCATTTGCGTTCTCCTTTCCCCTCGTCCCCCGTGTTTCTCTCCTCTCTTCCTCTTCTCAGGCCCTTCTCCTTATCTTGGTGTAAGGTGGAAAGGAGAACGCAGCCGCTGTCGGAAACAGCTTAATTGTGTTAATCGACTGGAACCAGCGGCTCCATTTGTAACCTGCATGCGCCGTTCGCCCTCAGCAAGGACGTATCTGCGCAGCCTGGCCTGGCTTCCTCCAGCTCCGGTTGACATGTTTCAGGTCGATGACATAGCGGTCTGCCGTGAGCGTTCGTATCCCTTCACGGCTTCTGTGAATGGGAATAACAAATAGGATTTCAGGAGTGGAGGTTTTGTTTAGGAGTTTACCAGCCTAGGAAATAGAAGTTTGTCGGGAATTATGTTTGAGCAATGTAATATTTGACAGTTGATAGAACGCAGGGAATGTCGCAGTACCCGTGCACCGTATCATCATAATTATTGTTTCTTCTATACATTAGCGACATCACCAGAGTTATTACACCTCCAATAGAAATTTACCTATTCGCAGACGACTGTCTTATTTATTCACCATTCAAGACGTTTTACGACCAAGTAGCGTTAAATCAATGTTTGAATCACAATAGATAGTGATGTTTCATTGGAAAATGAATATTAACTTCAACAGCAGGACATCATACAGTGACATCACTAATAAAAAAAAACATATCCTCTTTTGACCATCAAACTGACAAAATTAGAAACCGTTTTATTTAGGAGTATTAGTCAAAATTAGTATTTAGTGAGTATAAGTGAACATTTAAAAATGGCGTACCGCAAATTACACATTTTGAGAGGGACACTTCAGGACGCCAATCCAGAAGACTCACAGGATACAACACTCCGATGCGGCCGACATTCCAGTATGCCTCCATTGTTAAGTGTTAATTCGTTAAGTATCACCGACATTAACGAATTCGAGAGAGTGCAAAAGCAGCCTGCACGCTTTATACAATCTGATTACAGATCCACTGCCTCGGTTACAAAAATGTTGAGCAAGTCCGCGCTTGAGCCATTGGTGTTTAGAAGAAAAGCAGCGCGCATTGATTTTCGCTGCTGCGGATTTTTTTATGCTGCAGCGAAAAATCGATGCTGATGTTTATCTTTTACCAGTTACCAACATGTAGGCTCCTTTAGATCATTTTAAAGCATTAAAATTATATTTTCTTAGAATTGACGTGTATAACTATCCTTCTTTTTTTAAACAATAAATGACTGGAGCAAACTTCCTGAACATATTGCTACCTTTATTAACTTGTCTACATTTGAAAACGCGCTTCGACTTTATTCAAATTTAAACACGTGAAGCTTCTATGTTCTCTGATATGACCCATATATATGTCCAACGATGTATTCCTTTCTTTTTTAACATTTTATCTTTAAATATCATTGTTTTGTTGTATATTTGAAAATTGTGACACATCGAGGACATTCGAAACGTGTTTCATTTTCGTTTGTATGTAGCTTTTTTAGTCTTCAAAGTGCGACGCATCCTTCGCTTCAAATAAGTGTTTACATTTATGTTAACGTAGATATAACTTTCACGTATGCTCTATCTCGTATACCTTCCTGCAATAGCCCATGGGCCGACAGTATCTGAAAAGAAATGCATGTATATCATTACTCTGCAGCCAATAATCTTGCCACATCCGCTAATAAATATACGGAAGAACGAACCATGAATCAAGAATCGTGATGATAAAAGGTCACGCCCTGAGTTACTCTCGCTGCCAGTATTTGTAGTTGCCATTTACTATCTTTTGGGCGCGCTGACTTCCGTATTTATTGATGTCGAAAGTGATGATCACGTGGTCGTATGTAAAAAAACAAATATATTGAATATTATGAATAAAACAATACGTTGGTCCCATAAGAGTGGTAAATTACACGCCGCGTGCATTAAAGGTCATAGCTAAGAAAAAGGTGTCGTCTTGAGCTGTCGTGGTAGCAACGATGTCGGCAAACTTTCAGTCAGTCTGAATTTTATTTTTATAGGGAAGCTGAAGAGGTCTTTGAATTAGAGCAAAGAGTAAAACTTGTAATGTAAGCACCTTAAGAATTATGTTTTCTTCAGTTTTCTCTATATCTTATTAGTAAAGCGTTGTAATGGCAAATTAAAATTTCGACCTAGACCCGCCTGTTGCTGCGCTCGAGGCCCCGTTCCCGCATGGTGGTCCAGAGAGGCTGGCGAAAAAAAACTGATGGTGAATTCCTCTGGTCGTTTTGGAGCGCGACGTGATATGACTTTTTTCAAGAGCGCCTATTTCATTGGAGCTCGCCGGGATCGAGACGGACGTGTTCCACGCATCTTTTTCGATCAGATCCGCTTCAGATCTCGATCCGGATCCGAGGAAATCCGCTCCGGCGATTTCGGCCGTTACAACCCGAAACCTGCCTGACCAGCCCTCGACGTGCACACATGACATCCTTTCTCGCCGGGTATCGCGCCTCGGAAGAATTCGTAAAGGCCGCTTGCGGAGTGCCGTCCGTTTTACTGCTGCTGCTGCTTGATGACAGTTCGTCGTCAAGTTACTTGAGCAGCTCTCCCAGCAGCAGCGGCTCAAGTAGCAGCGATGACGAGGATTGCTTGTATGTCCAGCGTAAATTCGACTGCCTTTTCAGACCTCCGCAGTAGAGGCCGAAAATTTAGGCGTATTTAGACATTGTTCACGAGTATTCCGAAGAAGAGGTAAGTCGGCCGAACAACCACGGCTGTTGCGATGGGTCTCCAACAAACATGACCTTAAGAATGACTCCGAAATACCATCGTTCCGCACACAAAACAAGCCACATGAAAGGAAGCAGAATAATATACGATCAGTGCCTGCTCACCAGTTGGCTCGACAGCCATTTCGTTCTCGGCGAAGAAATAAAGAAGGTACTACCGCGCTACCCGTATTCCGTCAATCTTTGCAAGAAGCTCATGAACAACGACTCCTGCCGCTTGTGCGTTGAACACGTGTTGTTAGCGCCGCGATTGCGAAATAATGCGCTTCCAAATCGGGGACCGTTTGTAGGATATTTCCGGGAAGGTAAATGACGGGAATGCATCCGGTGATCCCGGAGGAGTGGTAACGTTCTAAATGGAATCCGAGACGGAGCGACTCCGTCCGGATCGCGTGTTCATCTCGGATTCCGTGTCCTGATCTCAGCGCCCTCCCAAACGATTAGAGAAATTCGCCATGACATTCTTGCCGTGCATGGACAAGCATTAAAAAAATAAACAATTCGCGCTTTCTTCCGATGATCTCTCCTTTTATACTCGTTTTTATACCAGCAAAATGGAAGAATTCGGGGGGGGGGGGGCGGTCCCCATGGGAACTTTTCTTGGCTACGTAGCTGTCCCGTGCGTAGCTTCGATCGGCAAAAGGTGCGCACCAGTGCTCATAGCATCATTTCAAGAAAAAGTTGCCCCCAAGTATAATTTCTTTACCGCTTGTGCGTCATCAACTATACTGCACACAAGCATATCAAGGCCGACTCCCAAGCTGCGATTTTACTTACGGCTATGTACCTGTAATGTCGCTTGTGCCGCCAAAAAAGAAAAGAAGGAATTTGGTGGAAGTTGCGGTGCTCGATGTCGCAATGCGAAATCGTTAGCAAAATCGCATCATGTAAACTAGGCTTGAACTCCGCAACTATTGATACACACAACGCTTTACCTACCTTAGGACACTCTAGGTAAGAATTGGGAGGCCAAAACACTACGAGGCTTACTCCGTAACGACCCATGTGACGGGTGGAGCCGAATCGAACGTTCCTCGTCCACCTCCCGCGGGAGAGCGCGTGGAAGATGAGAGCGCCTGCTCGAGAACGGTCAATATAAGGCAACGATTCGGATTTATTTGCGTAAGGAACCGTCTGTGTTTGCTCTCGTTCCTGATATGGTTTCTCCGGAGTGAGCATCGCGACATCAGACCTGCAATTTCTTCATAAGAGTGGGAAGGTCCTTTGAGTTCGATAAGGCTGCCTGAGGTAGACATTTCAATAAAAGAAAGGCGAGGCAATGTTCGTGTGACTGTCAGCTGCACGCGCCCAGCCCCCTTTCCACCTCTCTCCTTACTTTTCATTTTAATTACGGAAGTGACTGTTTTTCAGGATCACGGCAATAAAACGAAAGTCGCTGTCACGTGCGAGGACGGGAGGACTGAGCGGGAGAGTTGAACATCAGCGTCGCGCTTCCAACTGCTAAGACAAATTAATGATCAAAAAGCAAACAAAAACAATTTTAATGCAATTAAATGCAAATGTGCAAGCGAGCTGGACAAGAATGACGAAACTAATCCCTGGAGAAGGGGAACAAGAAGGACTAAGGCAAACATAAATTTCCGAACAGAGCTAGGTGTCTAATGCGCGACAGAAAAAATCCGACTGGTCTGGGTATCGAACACACGTTCTTTACCTTAAAAGTCCTATAATGCCTGAAATGTAGTATTTAAATCGCGTTCGTTTACAACCATTTAGAACTCGTTAATCGTCGTTTTGGGTAGTGAATATTTTAATTAAATACACCACTATATTGAGCGGGGAAACTCAATAGGTCTCGTAACATAAAAACATGTGACATCAAACTTCCCCCTAAATTTTGCGGGGAAACTGAATTGGTGTATATGTCACGTCACATAAAACTTTCCGCTGAATTTAGATTGAGAAAGAGAATTGGAAAATATGTCTCGTGACTTCAGGCCAGGTGACATCAATTTTCCCGCTAAATTTAGACGGGTAAATTTGAATTGGTGTAATATCTCAAAGTGAGCGTGTTCCTGAATAGATACGAATACATGAAACGATAAAACATCGCTGACGAGAACGGAAACAGAACTGCTTTAAAGAAGTTCTGTTTCCGTCCCCGTCCTTGATGTTTTACCCTTTCATGTATTCGTATGAATGACTGTAGATGTCATGGGACATCAGTCACTGGACATCACGTCACGCGACACTCAATCGGCGTCATCTGACCTCAGCACAAATTCTGTTTCCCCGCTAAATTTAGCAGAGAACGGACGGACGGACGGACGGACAAAGTTTTCGGATTGATATAGCGTAACAAGAATGTGATGGCTTATAAAAAAAGGTTTATAGCACCTAATTTAGACGTTTGATCTTCTACAACACTATTGTATAGACAGGTATATGTGAAAAGCTTTATTTTAACTCAGTTAAATATTTTCGGTGGTAGTTAGCGTGAAACCGCCATTGGTATATTTGGGGCGTCTGCTTAAAATTGCTGCCCCACTTGTGGTTTGAGTGAGGTTTTGGTGACTTGATTACAACTTTGTCTCCACGGGATTTCATAGCTTTCTGTTTTGTCCGCTGGATGATTTATTTTTTTAAGCGCAGTCTTACGTTTCAAAAATGAAAGTCAAGGCAGCATGAACGTTTGTTCTCACGACATCTGCAGCGCGTGCTTAAAATATTCCTCATTTGTTTCCCCTGAGCTTTCACCTCTATTCGCAGGCTTTCTTAATTCCTTATTCGGTTCATAACAACCAGCTGGACGACTTACATGGGCCACTGCCATTTTTGAATATACAAAAGCAATTTTTTTTAATTTAGGATATCACCCTTAACCACTTGCTGATGTAATATTTCTTCGTCCCATTATGCCAATAACATACACCTCGCGTACAATGCAAACAGGCCTCTGTAAACAACCTTTTTTATGCTAAAAATTTTAGCCTGGCCACTCGAAAAAATTAAAAGAAGGCATTATCAAACAGATGGTTTTCTTGTACAATTTGTGGGCGCACGCGTTGTGTGAGGGGTAAATTTGAATGAATCAACATACCTTTCTGGAAACTTCCCCAATGCCTCTCCTCAAGCTCACGTTGCGCCGCGCGGCTTGGGGAATCCTGGGGCCGCTCCGGTGTACGCTCGGACCGGCTCATTTGCTCCTTTCTGCATCGTATATCCTGGAGTGGCTCAATTTCTTCTCCCCAACCACTGTGAAGTTCAGAACACAAAGAAAACAGATCGAACAAATCCAAAAGCCAATAAGTATCTTGTTTTGTTATCCTCCTGTTTATTTGGCGTTCTGCAATCGCAAAATGCTAAACAAGCATGAACCGCTTCTTGCATTTAAGGGTACTCCTAGGATTGTCGTGGGATTTATGGTACATGGGATTGCCGTAGTGAGTCAAAAACGCGAAGGGAGGCGCTGCGTAGTTCCGGGAGGGTCTTCTAGACTATCCCGGTCACTAGTTTTGCCGTCTCTATTTTTGATAAACTCTCCGTGCGTACTGGTAGTTTCTAATTTGTTTAACTCGAAAAAACGCCTACCACCTCTTGAATTGTGACCAAGCTATTCTTGATTTGATGTAGAGACGTAGAACGTCATTTGACCTCTCAAGTTTCCGAAAGGCCCATCTTCTAAGTAAAAATCAAGAACCGCCTCGAAGGAACACCACCAATTATAAAGTGTGGCTGGCTATACAAAGTGGAAGAAACACTTTAAATTGAGTGAACATGGATTTCCACCACGCGACCGACCGATCCTGCAGGTGGTATTCTCGTAGCGAAGCTGTCAGCTCGGCTGTCAGTGAACTTAATTTGCGAATTTCTTCCCCTCCCACTTCGGACACCCTCGGGCCACTCATTGTCGACGATGCTTATCGGCGGACCGGAATAGCTCGTGAGTGCTCCGCATGCCCGCAGGATTCGAACAGCCTCTTGCTCTCTGCGCCTGCAACGGCGTACCTTGCTAGGGGAAAGAAGGGGAGGTTGAGGAATGGCCAGGGGCGACAACTGGGGAACTTGACATTCGGCCGCACAGCGTGCTCGTCCCTAGCACCCGCATTTTGCGGGCGTGTTATTTTCCCGTATAGAAGCTCTTTCCACCCCTTCTTGGATAGCATGACCGGAGTGTTACATTTTTTGCGTCACGTAAAAGAGGCGAACTTGGGAGCATATTTTGGACACGACTGCTACGTCCGCGTTCGTTTAGAACTCGTGCTTGGTCGGTGATGACGCGAGTCGCGCCCGTCTCAAGCAGGCTCTTCGCGGCTTCTGTCGTGCTTTGGCTGCGCTCGCGCTCATGAGGTGCACGAGACGCCAAAGCATTGTCGAAGGCGGCAAAGCGGGACGACTGAGAAACCGCCCTGACGTTATCACCTTGTCGGTGAAGATAATATTTCTTAGTGCCGACTGCACCGAACCCGACAATTTATTGAGCCACAAATGCAAAACATCGAACGACCCGTAAAATACCATCTTTGAGAAGACGGTGTGTATGAATATACCTACGGGAAAGAAGGCGGAATATTCGATGGAGATAAGATATCACGAAATAACAAAATACATGTGCGGTTGGATAGAACGAAACTAGATGATAAAAATATTTAATAGGTAACTGCTCGCTTCCCGTAGAGACGACGGTTTATCTTTTGGGGACGTGAAGTACGACACCAGCATAGCACAAATATATAGAGCGCGCATGCCAACCTGCTGTTTGCTTTTAATTGGAACATGTATACTTTTTAAATGGCAGTAGAGAGGTAGACTTCTGTCTGTACCATGTATTTGTCACGCTTGGTGGCCATTAAACGAGGAAATAATTATCGGGCCCAGTTCACTAACACCCGTTCATTACCATTTAAATTATTTGTTGTAGGGGTTTTGTTGGAATTGCGGTATTAATAGCAATGACTATTAGATGTCAGAACGATTGAAATAGTTTAAGAAATGCTAATGGTTGTTGAGATATCAATCAATTAATTCTCGCATTCATTCGTCCGATTTAAATATTGCGCTAACAAGAGTGTCGCAGGCCCTGCCCAAGATGACGCTTGGAAGATTGAAGTATACTAGTCGTTTCAGTCCCGTGGTTCCTTTTGTCGTCTGCGCACCCAGCTAGGACACGCTGCCGAGTTAGTCACAAAATGATTAAAATGACCACGCTACTGCTCCAAGTAACGTTGTAACTACAACTCGTAATTTTTTTTGCGCGCGAAGTTTATGTTGCGCTGAAAAACGCAAAGATTGATTGAATAATATCTAAAAAAAATTACATTTTTGCAAATTGTTTGAAATGGTCTGGCCTTTACTAGTAATTGTCGTGAATACTGCAATTTCAACATGACGCATAATAGCATTATTTATAAAGTTAATTAAAACATTTGAGTTAATTGGTTAAACAACCATGACAATTTAACGCTCATCTAATGTCCGTCGAGCTTGATAAATGCATGGGGAATATAGAACTCTTCTAACTATCAACTAGTATATCTGTCAGAATTAATAATCTAACGCCCTGTATAACCGTTTTTTGCTCGAGTAAGAGTCGCACTTATAGAACACAAGGCCTGTGGGTCTGCTTTTCCGCGGAGCACGGGGATAGCAAATGACCGCAATCGGCAGACAAATGGCAGCGATTTACGGGACAGAGATAATGTGTTCACGCGAAATTGTTATCTGCTCGTATTACATTTCTACGGAGAATCGTTTTCTCTCACCTCGCTATTCGCTGCGTTTTTTACGCGGAACGCAATGATTGGCTGAATTTGTGCTATGCAGGAAAGTAGACATAAAGGTCTTGTTCATAAGGAGAGCGACTATTACTCGAGTAAATAAGGTGTAAATTGTTTGTTTGTTTTAAAATACGTTTCTATATTTTTAGTATAGTGAATTTATGAGGCCCAAACTTCAAATGTCTACAACGTTACGATCCCAACTTTGGTAATGGGCCAGAGTTTTCTTAACTCAAAAAGTGCAAGACTAAGTACGTAGCACCGCTCATTTGGTTTATTTTGTTTCATGTGGTTCTGACTTAAAACCAGAGTGGAGCGCATTTATGACAACTTTTCGCTGCGAGGTCCAAATCAATTCTATAAAAAAAGAAATCAGTTTCAGGTTGCTACGAGTGAAAGGAAGCCGTTTCGTCTTTCCTCTTCTGAAAGTAAAAAAAACGGCTTTTTTTTAAAGAAAGAAAGAAAAAAGAAGACGCTGGAGCAATACGGTGCGTCACCAAATCCTACTGAAAGCGGCGCGGCTGCACGAAGACGAGCGGAAGCTTTAAAAACAAATCACCCTCCCTAATCATGGGCTCGGACTGTATACGACCAACCGCCTCTGTTTACGAGTGTTCGTCTCCAGTTCCGTGTCCTTCTTTATGTTCTTTTTTTGTGTGTGTTTGTGGGCAATTTATTTTTGCGTCAGTGTTTTTCCCGCTGCCTGTCCGAGGAGGAAGCAAGCTGCGAACCCAGACTGGCATAGTAGATTGTATAGCCGCTGAGAGCTTAGGAAACGATGCGCGTGGCAAGCCTCGAGATCACAGCTGTTGAGATTAGAGCGTTGGCCGATAAAAAAGTCGAATAACCACACTCTAAAAAAGGGTGTAGAGGCTACACCCTCAGGGGATGTAAGTGCTGCCACACATACTACACCCATAAAGGTGTACAGGTACACCCCCAAAACGAAGTGCATACATATACCCTTTTAAGGGGTGCATATGTGCACCCTTTTATACACCTCCAGCTTTCGGGGTACACAGAAACACCCCATATTGGGGTGTGTCACCACTACTTCCTTACAACCTTACTGTCGTTTTGGTGTGCAGGTACACCCCAATTTAAGATGCACAAGTATTTCCTTCTCTACACCCACGCAATTTTTGGGAGTAAAGATACACCCACCAACAGGGTTTACTATTACACCATTGTTTACACCCACCCCGCTCATAGGGAACAAAGATACACCCCTATTGAAAAACAGCGCGAATAACACACGGACAAGGAGAAGAGAACACACATGAGTTCTCTTCTTTTGGGTTATTCCCGTGTGTTATTAGTGCTGTTTTTCAATATAGATTCTTACCAACTAGCCCAACTTTTCCTTCTAGTAAGATACACCCGCCAACAGGGATTACAATTACACCCTTCTTTACACCCACCCCGCTCATAGGGAACGTAGATGCACCTCATTCAATGGTGTACCATTAAACCTCTTTATGCACCCACTTCAAGGAAGCCCGTAAAAATTGTACGCGTCCAGGTGGTTGTAAAAAGGCAGGTAAACAAACACAAGGGATTGTTTTCAAATCTCCTAGAAGTTTATTAGACAGCCTATTTCATAAACAAGTACAAACTTGCAAGCAATCCGTGATATGTGAAGATGTACAACGAAGCTGTTACACAACTGAGAAGATTACTGAGCAAACAAGAACGGAGGTGATTCTTAGGTAGTGTCCATTCTCCCAGCAGCCGGCAAGAATTATTTACCCGAAATTCTGGCGGCAGTCGCCACTCATTGGCGATACAATCACTTCATCGAACGACGTTTCATCGACACGCGATGTTTCATAGACAGTTCAGATTAGCTTTCCTATAGTAGCGTATCTTTTTTTTTCTTTTGTAATGAGCCGCCCCAGACTATATGTGCGAAGTGACATGTACGGGTGGCACAGGTAGCGTAACATTTGTGTAATGAGCAGCCGCAGACTGTCGCCACGAAGCGGCGTGAACGGGTGGGCTGGGTCGGTGAACACGCGCCTCAGAGATACACGCGCGACGAAGTGTCCCTACAGCCAGCATTTCGCGTAACGAGTGATGATGAAACGTTAGTCGACGAAACGTGTCTACAAAACGTGTATCAACGAAAAGGTGTCCATGAAACGCGTTTTCACAAAACGCCAGGAGAATAAGAAAGTCAGTATTGTACCTGCAGTTATCACATGATTGTACACAGCCAATGGCAGGCGACTGCCGATACAATTTAGGTGAAATTATTCTCCCGGTTGCTAGGAAATAGACGCTGCCTAATTTTAGAGGAAATCCGGAACGGAACTGTCAATTGCTGCAAAGGAGTAGGTAGCAGCGCACTTCCGATGAAAATACCGGACTTGAAATATGTAATCTGAGATATATGTCGACACGGGCACTGTAGAAACACCACACAAACACAAAAACAAAAATATTCAACACGATGCGGCAGAAGCAGTAATTTTCCAAACCGAACACTAAACGCATCACATGAATTCCTTGGGCTTTTTTGAAGAAATACCTTGTTGCCGATGTACGCGTAGGACTTTTCAAACACTGGTATCCTTAGTACTTTCTTTCTTTCTTTCTTTATTGGTTTCCATTTCCTACAGAATGGAGGAGGCCGAGGAAAAAAGCTACAAACGCAGCTTGTGGGGCCCTCGGCCCCTTTAAATGATGGCAGCATTGGACTCACAAAACACTCACACACAGTAACAAAACACTTCCTGGTCAATTAGATTCACTCATTCGATACAGCTCCACACATTAGTATACAGTTGCAATTTAACATGATTAGGTCGGGTATGGAACACAAAACAATTTTAGGAAATAGCTCGTTTTCATCTTAGGTAGTTCTAAGGGCGCCGGTATCAGAAAATGAACATAAAAGATATCTCAGTTCAGAAGGGGTTATAGAGAATATATCGGTGCCAGCCTCCTCAAATGAATTTAGTAGTCGAGGCAAAGTATTCTTAAGCATTTGGTCACCATAATTTGTCCGAGAACGAGGAACTATCCATGGTTCTGGAGTTCGTGTTTTATGCGAAGGTTGCCTTTTTTCTAAGTTTCCTATTTCTAAGAGTGTAGAGGTATTTTTCCTAATGCTATATATAAAAATCTCGCATAAGCCTCCTTCGGTATATGTCATGAACTTTTGGAATGTTATATTTCTTGAAAAGGTAGTCAGTATGCTTGGTGTATGAGACATTGGCAATAACGCGTGTCATTCTCTTTTGCATTAAGTGTAATTTATGGAGGTTAGATTATGTTGTTGTGCCCCATACAAGATGGCAATAGTTAATATGAGATACAAATAGCGTATTGTAGATTAATAATTTAACTGATTCCGGAAGAATATACCTATTTCAATACAGTATACCAGCTATTTGACTAAGTTTGAGTAGTACAAAGTTAACATGCTCGTCCCATTGCATGTTACTGGAGAAGCACGTGCCAAGAACTTTTATAGTGTCCAAAACTTCGGATGTTTGTGTGATTAAACGCTATGTTATGATGCAATGGGATAGGCGTTCCTCTTGTATAGAAGAAAACGGCTTTAGTTTTATTAGAATTTACTTTTAGATGGTTCTGTTTTGACCAAGAGCTTAATTTACGTAGAATTATCATTTGCCATATTGGTTATCTCAGCGTGATGGAGCTGGACGATAGAAATATGCTAGTATCGTCCGCATAGATTATAAACTTCGCCTGTTGACATATATGTATGATATCATTGACGTATAAGTTAAAAAGCAACGGGCCAAGAATGCTACCCTGAGGCACACCAGAGATTTATTTCTTTGCTTTAGATGTTAAGCCATTCAGAAAAACGAATTCTCGACCTTCTGCCGAGATAGGATTTTATGAACTCAAGTGGCAGACCCCTTATGCCATACCGCTCAAGCTTTTTAACTAGAATATTGTGATCGATATGATCAAAGGCCTGGGTAAAATCAACAAAAATGCCCAAAGTCAGAAGCTTCTGCTCGAAGTTTTGTAAAATATATTCTTTTTGCTCAGAAGAGCCAGCTCCACAGACTTATTTTTTTGGAATCCATACTGAGCTTTAGTTATTAGCTGATATTTTGCACAAAATGACGACATTTGATTTAAAATAACTTTTTCTAAGCATTTCGAGAAAATTGGAAGGATAGAAATTGGGCGATAGTTCTTTATGTCTAGCCTATCACCTTTTTTACATAGTGCTATAACTTTGGCAACTTTCATTTTGTCTGGAAAGGTTCCTGTGGAAATACATAAGTTGTATATATGAACCAAGACATGGACGATTTCATTAATTACGTACTTGACAGGTCTTATCTGAATACCGTCAGCATCACGGCTGCAAGAGTTCTTGAGTCCAAGAAAGGTTGAACATACCTCTACACTGTCGGTTGCATGTAAAAAAATACTGCTTGCGTTTCCGGACAGGGAGTAACTACAAGACTCATTTGAACACAGTTCAGGTTCTCTATGGACAAAATAGTGGTTAAACGCATTCACTAGTTCAACTCCTGTCAGTACGCGTCCATTGAGAGAAATTCTTTCTATTGTTTCAACATTCTGTTTTCGTTTCATGACTACACTTAGCTTGCTCCATAGCTTATCTGTGTCCCCTGCACAGCTAGAAAAGAGGTTCATGTAGTAAGCTTCCTTGGCATTCCTTAACTCTTTAGTTAGTTTATTACGATAGACCTTAAACGTTTCCAAGTCTGAAGGGATCCTTTTCTTAATAAATGTTAGATAAAACCTCTCCGCTTCTTAATTTTCCTTAAGAGCTCTTCTGTTAACCAAGGTTTCCGAAATTTCTTTTTGAATTTGCGCTCCTTATTGATAAAGTGCTTCTTATATGCTGCAACAAATATGCCGAGGAAAATATTATAAGCTATATTGGCATCTCCTTGTTGAAAAACTTCGTCCCAGCACATATCCTTAAGCTCTTTCTGAAACTCGCTTAAGGTCTTTTCGTTAATAAGCTGGAATGTTACGTTAGTATTAGCTTTTTCCTTTTCAAGGGGGTTGTTCGAACTGACAAACAAACAGGCATATGGTCACTAATTGGACAACTCAAAACTCCACTAATCATACACGATGGATCATAGCTTGTTAAGAAAAGATCAAGAGTTGTTTGCGTCGTTCCAGTAATCCTTGTAAATGACTCAATAGCATTCGTACACCCATTTGAAAGGAACACTCTCTCAAAATCTTTTTTCCTCGCGCTATCAGAATTCATATCGATATTAAAATCACCACCTATTATGACATTTTGTCTGCGGTAACTTGCACAGGCCAACATATTTTCTAGGAATGTAAGAAAAACATTCAAAGCACCATCTGGTGGCCGATAGCACACCGCAAAAATTATATCCTTTGTCTCGGCACACAACACTTCATAATCGTCGGTTGAAGCAGATAACTCTTTCAGCAATTCACATGACATTGAATCATTTATGAGCAGTGAAACCCCACCCCACGTCAGTGAAGTTCTATTAAGATAGTATGTTCTTTTTTGAGGCAACTGAAAGATGGCAACATCATTTGAATACCATGTTTCAGTCAACATAATAACATCCCAATGCTTATCGGCATCAGCAAAGAAACTTTCAAGTTCTGTTAACTTGCTATTTACAGACTGCACATTCATGTGCAGAACCAACTCAGTCTGTCTCTCCGTAATCCGAGAGACGCAAACCATTCTTCTTTAGTAGTATAACCCAACTAAATCATAAATTGTTAAAAAAAAAATTATGAATGCGTTGTCGCGGACAAAGTCTACGGCAGCCCCGCTGGTCGCAGCACAGCACACAAGAAACTAGGCCGGGAAGCGGGCACGGTGGCATCGTCAAGGTGACGCTTCTAAACCACTTCGTGTTTATTGCACAGATGCTGCTTCTACCGCTGCACCAGGATGTGGGCGTCTCCGAGCACTATCAAGCGGCTGATCATCACGGCGGCTTCGCCGTACCGAGCCGATAACACGGAACCAAGTGTGACGGATCGGGAAAACATTTTTCTGTGGAACTTTAACGGACTTTTGGATTATCCGCGGCCAGTATCGACAGTGACAGCAGCTACTCCAGCGCCGCTCGGCACTATAAAAGACTGGCCGCAACCTGCACTTCTTCGTGGGCACAGTGGCATCATCAAGATGACACTTCCAAACCACTTCGTGTTTATTGCACAGGTATCCTTGTCAATATCCTTGATATCCAAACAATATCCTTGTTGCCTCCGCTGTAACAATATTTGTCTCTTCCTGCTACCGTGCCCACGGAGCTGTTTGAGTGTACTGTGTGAACTTGGAATGTTGCCGAAAAACCTACTTTTGTTGTGTGGTGACGTAGAAGCAAATCCCCGGCCAACTCTAGAAGCAATATTGGAAAAACCGCTGACGTCAAGGAAATCAAACTGAGCCAAACGGAAACAAAATCCAGACTAGAGATCATAGAGTTGCAAATCAAAAGCCTTGAAGGTCTGAGGTCAGCTGTGAACCAAAACCAAGACATGACAAAACAACTCGAATCTACTGTTGCATCACCCGTGAATAAGATTGATGACTTGGAAAATCGCAGTAGAAGAAATAATCTAATTATTTTCGGTCTTCCTGAGCTGCCAAACGAAGACAGCAGCAAACTCGAAGAGCGAGTAACAAAGGAAGTCCTCGAGGACACACTATCCGTAAAAACCAATGGAATTGAACGCATACATCGCCTGGGAAAACCAACTGAAGGTAAAACTCGTCCAGTGATTCTCAAACTTCTTGACTTCAGAGACGAGATGAAAATTCTACGTAACTGTAATAAATTAAAAAAATGAACCATTATCAATCAGTGAGGACTACTCGAAACGAGTTCAGGGAATCAGAAAAAACTGCTCGAAAGCTCGAAATCGAATAAGCTTGCCGGTGAAAAGGTCACTTTGATGTAAGACAAAGTTAAAATAAACGAAAAAGTGTATACTTGGGACGACCTCAAAAACGATAAGACTTTGCTAGCTGATGCTGCACAGGCTTCAAGTTCATGATTAAAGCCTAGCCGTATCAATTATGCGAATTTCACCTACTCAACTTAAACGCGAGGAGTATCGTGAATAAAACTGATAAACTCTAAACTGCTATTCTGAATACCGACCCTGATATTCTTGTAATCACCGAAACGTGGCTGTCAAACAGTATACAAGATAGCGAAATCAAGCCTCCGAACTACACAATCTTGCGCAAAGATCGGGGATCATATGGCGGCGGAGTTGCGATTCTTGCTCGAAACAGAATTTCATGTACATTGCTGCCCGATTCCCAGGGAATTGAATGCTAATGGTGTAAAATCAGCTATGAGAACAGTTGCTGCTTCATTGCTGTGGCCTACAAGCCCCAAACACAGCCCCAGAGTTCTTTCGTAATATGTATCATTATATGCGTAAGAATCTTAACATGAGTAGCAAGATCATAATAGCAGGTGACTTTAATTTACCTCTAGTTGATTGGTCCTTTTCTAAACCCCAAAAATTATCTCATGGTGTTGACATTCTTTCAGAACTATATGCTTTCATTACAACCTAACTCAAATTGTTACCGAAAACACTCGTATTCAAGGCTCGACACAAACAGTGATTGATTCGGTTTTTGTTAGTGATCATTTTCTGAGCCACGAGTACAGTATCGACGTCTTAGATGGTATATCTGACCACGAAATGGTTTTGTGCTCTTTTGAAACGAACTCTGTAGTTTCTGATACACCGCATGTTTCGACAGTACGGGACTATAGTAAAGCAGACGACGTTGGCTGCTTGATTACTTTGGTATGCATTTGGTAACTTCCAATCGCTCTTCTCAAACGCTCTTACCACTACCGACACCCTTTGGAACAAATTTAAAGTTGCCGTTCAGTTCTGTATTTCAAACTTTATCCCTACTAAGACGAAAAGAATTGTCAGGAAAAACCCTTGGATAACGCGAGAAATTATTCAAGTGAAACGTAAAATAAATAGGCTGCGCGAAAGTGCAAAGAAAACCAAAACACCTCTTAATAAAAATAAATTAGCACAGCTGAGTGCTGAACTTTGCCTCAAAGTTAGATCAGCTAAGCATTCATTTTTCAATGTGACACTTCAGTCGCTTATTAAATTGTAACCTCGCAAATTCTGGAGTCACGTTAACCCTAAAACTAAGTCACACCTAGAATCACTCTCAAATGATAAAACCAATATAGCAAAGACGTTTAACGAGTACTTTCTTTCTGTATTTACAACGGATAATGAAAATATACCTTCTCTTGTTTCTTGTCCAGCTCTGGCCACACTGGGCGATGTAGTAGTTACCGAACAAGGTGTCTTGCAGCTCTTACTTAACCTCGATAGTAAAAAGAGTGCTGGCCCTGACAATCTACCCAATGAAATTTTAAAAAGGTACGCGGAATGGATACCAAAGTATCTCGTACTCATCTTTAGACACTCCCTGAACACAGGAGAAATTCCTAAGGACTGGAAATCGGCTAAACTAATCCCTATAAATAAATCTGGAAACAAAAACGAGTTTACTAATTACAGGCCTATATCTCTCACTTCAACTTGCTGCAAAATAATCGAGCGCATTATCCTAAAACACATTTCAACCTTCGTCGAGAACAATAATATAATAACCCCATTCCAGCATGGCTTCAGGCGTCAGTTATCGACTATTACTCAGCTGACCGAAAGCATTCATGACTTTGCTACTGTAATTAACAACAGGGGTCAGGTTGACGTTATATTCATAAATCTACCGAAAGCATTCGACAGAGTATCCCGCACAAAACTACTGTTCAAGCTCGAAACTATTCTGGGAGCAGGTAAAATACTTAATTAAATAAGAAACTACCTTTCTGATCGCTATCTGTTGGTGACAATTGACGCTCATTCATCATCCAAGAGAAAATTTTCATCTGGTGTTCCACAGGAATCGGTACTGGTTCCTTTCTTGTTTCTTATTTACATAAATGACATAGTTCAAAACGTTAATGTAAGAATCCGTCTTTTTGCTGAGGATTGTATACTTTACTCAGAAATCAACAACGAACAGGATTAAATCGACCTTAACATTGCACATTACAATAGTGTCACAACTGGAAGATGGTATTAAATTTAGATAAAACTGTATCTATGACCATAACTAACAAAAAGCGACCAAAATCGTTTTCCTATCACATAAAAAAGAAATCCCTGGAGAAAGTCATAGAGTACAAGTACCTTGGCTTACATATAAGCGATGACCTCCGTTGGGACTTACACATAGACTCTTTAACTCAAAAAGCGCTAAACAAAGTGAATTTTCTAAAAAGAACCTTAAAAACTAGATCAACTGAGACGAAATCATTAGCCTACAAAACGCTAGTCCGCCCTATGCTTGAGTACGCCAACGTCGTCTGGTTCCCATACACGGCCTCTGGTGTTAGTAAGTTAGAAAGAATTCAAAAAATGGCTGCAAGGTTTATATGTAACAAATATAGTTGACATAATTCCTCCTCCGAGCTATGCAAGCAATTGGAACTGTTGTCACTAAAAAATCGGCTAAAATTGCAAGGCTCAAATTTCTATATGAATTAGCTGACAACAACTTCAACATCCCCACAGAAAATTATCTAACTGCTACTAGTAAACGGCTAACAAGATATAACCATGGGAAACTTTACGAAGAACTTCCAACCCACAACAATTGCTTCAAATATTCCTTCTTCCCCGAGCTATCAACGAATGCAATCACTTGCCGCGAAACATGGTACATTCCACTAGTGTAGGGAATGTTCTCATTAACTTGGAAGCGCACCTGTCGACATAGGCTTGCCTACCATTATCTTCAAATGTGTATAAAAAAATCTTTCTGTATGATGTACCACCCTACACCAATCCCTAATGGAATTAGTAGTATTGGAAATAAATAAATAAAAAACTTCCGGGATCGAAAAGAGCTACTACGTCATCCGTGAAATCTTTAGCACATGATCACACTCCTGCCGTTATCCGCGCCCAAACAGCGGAGTCAAGGGTTAAAAAAGCCTCCGGTTCATTGGTCCGGCGACTGCGCACCTTCTTCAACCTTTCAGCCTAAGGAGAAAGAGAAAAAGAGAGAAGTAGGAAAATAGCAACTCCTTCGAGGCTAAAACAGGGTGCCCTCGCAAAGGCTTATCTTCAGGGTTATCCCAACAATGAACTCAACGGGAGGATTTGTCCCTTATATCCTCTTGAAAGTTCGACCCAAAGTTAATAGTGCAGTGAATGCTATCCGCGGCCTTGGCCTTCAGGCAGGTGCCGTGCTCTGCCTTATCTCTAACTTGGAGACTGTACTCGCGTGATCCTACCCGGAGACCCGATTGGCCTAAAACAAGCATAGCGTCTACTCTACTGTCAATACCTAGTGAACAGGACAGCTCCATACTTCCTAAGTAACTGCCCAACCCAAAAGGGACCCCCAAAGCGGAATCCAAGCACAAGCTGATCGGGGCGCGTGGCTAGCGTGGCGGTGCACTGATACACCTAGAGGTTTTTAAGGAAAGAGCTTATTGTCGGTGTAGAAGCACACTGGCTGGGCAACGGAGGGTGCATCCTTCAGGAAAAGGGTGCATGTGCGCCTGATACACCCGACTACACCCTTTTTTCTTAGAGTGCATTGACGACGCGAGAAGCGGGAACGGAACAAGCAACGCCCTGTCTATGTCAAGCTGTCGGTGGCTATGCTGGGAGTAATTGAAGGAGAGGAGGGGGCAGACATAAGGCATTATGTTTTGAAACAGAAAGCGTGTCGTATGCGGACAGAAACTAGGGGAGAAGGGAAAGGAGGAGGGACGCCAGAACGCAAGCTAGAATGATTAGTGGCTAGAGGCAAAGCCAGCGGCCTCCATTATCATAGCCTCCTCTGTACTCACAACGCCTGGCAGTTCGACGACAGAGCCATAGAGTGCCCGATCGCCCAATTGGAGCTCAAAGATCTGGTAGCAGAGAGCATGAAATAGCCATTTGTGGGGAACCTGGACGTCAGCGCACAGCTTTTGCAGTGGCGAGGACCCAAAACACCGTTGTTCGCTCGGGGAAAGTGTGTTTCGGCGTCTCGCCGCAGCAGGGCGCCAGTCACGTGGCTGTCCTTTCATGCGTTGTCTGCCGCTCCACCATTTCCATTTCGGCGGCCGCTTCCCGTGGCGATCTGCCAGAGCTTTGTCAGTATATAGGAGGCTATATACGCCACTGCAGAAGTCGTCGAGACGCGTTCGAATTCAGAACGCCAAACGCCGGACGCCGATGTTTCTCGTTCGACAAGCTCTGTTATACTCCGACGTTGAGCGTGGCAGCGAACGTAGCGTTGCGCAGGGCGGGGGCCTTTGATTGGCCGGCGAGCAGAAACTCGATATCTGCGACAATCAGTATTTGTGTGCGCTAGAGATCAGAACGGGCAGGAATATTATGCCCGACCCGACCCGGCCCAATAAAGACTTGGCCTGAACCCGGCCCGAGCCAGAGTGGCTTTCTAAACGTAAGCCCGAGCCCGACCCGATTAGAAACTAGTTTGGCCCGAACTCTGCCCGAATCACGACGAACCAGGCCCGGACCCGGCCCGAGCCCGACTGTGTTTTCTATTACGGTTGTAGCTTTGTTTTACATGATGCCATTCATATTAAAACATAATTTTCAATCTCAGAAGTTACACACACTTAGTTTTAAAGGTCTGGACAGATATTTTATTTACTCAGGCTGTTTCTAGAACAATTATGTGTGCTTTAAATGATTTTGTTTGTTTCGCGATTGATGTAAAACAGGAAATAGGCAAAACATGATGTTGTTTTTGTCCTTTTATGGTATCGCATGTTATGTCTGGAGGTCAACGCAATTGATTAATTTAATAAGCATTTGATTAATCGGTAGCGGAAATGTAGGTAAACGTTTTTAGTTGTCGTTCAGCCCTAGACACGCTGGAACGGCAGATGAATAATATAATGAACAACACACTTAAACAAAAAAGTATGTATAAGGATATGCCCTTGGGCTAGTTGGTGATTAATAGTTCCAAGGGTAAACGCGCTAAAAAACAACGAACAAGTGAAATAAAAACCAACACAGAACGCCACTTGCATCCGAGGTTTATTCACGGAAAAACATACATATATATACACCGTGAAAGCAC
The DNA here is from genome assembly GCA_037355805.1 of Ixodes ricinus. Classification (NCBI taxonomy): domain Eukaryota; kingdom Metazoa; phylum Arthropoda; class Arachnida; order Ixodida; family Ixodidae; genus Ixodes; species Ixodes ricinus. Next base: position 76,964 of record JAZHYW010055678.1, on the reverse strand, counting down.
AACATGTACGACAGAAATGCGATATCATCCAATATATGCTTATCTATCTGCTATCTACTTTACGAATATTTAAAAAACGCCGACTCAGAGCTAAACAGGCTATCGATGGAGCGCTGACGCACGTGCCTTCAACGCACTCCGTTATGCAAAACGGTTCGGATATCTCCCTTGTCATTCTGTTTGGGTTTCGGGCTAAGATAATGGTGTTGTCCAACTTCGGGACGCACCCACATCTGTTAGAGTGCACAGCCATGTTTCACGAGGGTGACGATCTTACTGACAGTGCATGTTCCCTGAGCCTGAGCCTACAACGACCTGATTGGCCTATGTATACTTTGCCGCATGATAATTCAATCTTGTATACCACGCCTTCGCTGCACTCCACATACCTGGTCTTATGCGTCTTTTGACATGCACCGACGCGTGGCTCCCCTCGTTCTACTTTTCCAAATAATCTGCCCGATTTTTGAGGAGCTGAGTGTAGTACAGGAACCACATGTTTTTGCCCCACTTTCTTTATATTGTGGCTCACCTTATGCACATAAGGTATTACAACTGGTCTACGCTTTGGCATCACTTACAACACCACACTTTCCCCGAAGTTTATTTAGCAGGCCTTCGGCCACACCCATAAGAAGCCTAAGGTGGAAGGCTCCCACTTCCAGCTTTACTACCTGCAACCTAAAGCTATCTCTTATTCTATGTGGGCAGGACTTCTTCAAGAAAGCCCCCAGGCACGTAGAGGCAATGCCCTTCTTAATTACTTTTGAGCGATTAGAATCGAAGGGTAACACCCCTTCCTCAACCCAAGGGCAATAAGCCCAACAGTCATGTGAATGCCGAAATAAAATCTTAAGATCTAAAAACTGTAAGCTACCATCTCCGGGACTTTCACTGATGAAACTGAGCCCTGAAGCACTGTCCTTAAACACTTCTAACATTTTTTAAATGAAGCCTTCTCTTTCAGAACCCTCCTTCGAACGAAATAGCACCAAGTAGTTGTCTATGTACCTGAAAACAGGAATGACTTCTTCATCCAACCGACTTTCAATATCCCTCCCACACTCTGCTAAAAACAGGTCGCTCAGCACGGGCGCCACGCCCGTCCCAATACATACACCCTCCTTCTGTACGAGATTTACCCCTTCATAAACACCATACGTAGAGCTCAGATAGAAGCGTAACAATTCTGAACCCCTTTCCCCCCTCATATACGCCGTACTCATTGTGGAACTTTAAAACTCCAAACGTTTCAACAGATTCTTTAACAGCCTCAAAAAGGCCTTCATACGGGATAGAATAAAAAAGGTCTTTCACATCGAAGGAAACCGCGCCACAAGTACTAGGATTTGAATCTTAAGCGTATTCCGCCACACAACCATCTTTGAGACTTTCGCCACACCAGTGAAAGTCCCGGATATGTTAGCTTACAGTTTTTATGTCTTAAGATTTTATTTCGGCATTCACATGTCTTTTGGTTTATGTTGCCCTAGGGCTGAGAAAGGAATGTTACACTTTGATTCTAATCACTCAAAAGTAATTAAGAGGGGCATGGCCTCTATGTGCCTGAGGGCTTCCTTAATGAAGTCGTGCCCACATACGATAGGAGATACCTTTAGGTTGCAAGTAGTAAAACTAGAAGGAAGAGGCTTCCCACCTATGCGTCTTGGGGGTGGCAGAAGGCCTGATAAAAGAAACTTTGGCGAAGGCGTGGTGTTGTAAGAGAGAAGCCAAGGCGTTGACCAGTTGAAATATAAGGTGAGCCACAAAATAAAGAAAGTGGGGCAAAAACATGGGGTTCCTGTATTACTCTCAGCTCCACAAAAATTTGGCAGATTATGTGGAAAAGTTCGACGAAGGGAGCCCCGCGTCGGTGTATGTCAGAAGAAACGTAAGACAAGGTTTGTGGAGTGCAGCGAAGGCGTGGTATACAAGATTCATTTATCATGTGGCAAAGTATACATAGGCCAATCGGGTCGTTGTATAAATAATAGGCTCACGGAACATGCACCGTCAGTAGGATTGTCACCCTCGGGAAATCTGGCTGTGCACTGTAACATATGTCGATGTGTCCCGAAGTTTGAAAACACCATTATCTTAACCGAAACCGAAACAAAATGACAATGTGGACATCCGAAACGCCCTTCGTAACGGTGTGCGTTGAAGGCACATGTGTTATCGCTCCATCGATTGCCCTGTTTGGTTCAGAGATGACTTTTTAAAATCTTTCGTAAAGTAGATAGCAGATAGATAAGAGTTGATTGGATGGTGTCGCGTTTCTATCGTACATGTCGTGGTTTCACGGTATATATATATATATGTTTTTTTCCATGAATAAACTTAAGTTGCAGGTAGCGCTCTGTGGGGTTCGTTTATTTCACTTGTCCGTTGTTTTTTAGCGCTTTCACCCTCGGAAATGGTATGTACTTTCCGCGGGACGCGTGGGAGCTACTGTGGTCTTAGTTTCACAACGGCGAGTTGATCGGCGAGTTTGCCTCCTGTCTCAATTGGTCAGTGCCACGCCTCATGAGATTGCAAATGCTATCAAGATAGCGATGTCTGTGTCATTGTGGTGTTACCGGTCTATTTGCGACATTCCCGAGCGTTTGCCATCTCGTCAGGCGTGGTGCCGGCCAATCGGAGCGGTCGGCGAACCCGCTGTGACCAACCAATACCTCCGGGACCAAATCCTCAATGTCGAGCTTAGCCCCAGTCAACATTCCGAGGGAGGGGGCCGGTCAGGATGGTGACGACCGATGATGGTGTTCGCCCGATGGAAGTCCCCCGGAAAGTCGAATAAGAAAAAAATACACTAAAAGTTGTTCGATCCCCCTGGACACATTACGATGTTGATTGGTTTACGATGGCCAGTGTGGCCACGTTTATTTCAAAACAAAACGACAACAAGTCAACAGTAATTTACAATACAAAACTCCCAAAATTAAAATCCATACTTTAGTCCCCAGTCTCAAGAGCCGAATCTCCCTGATCTCAAAAGCCGAATCCCCGAGAATCCTCCCGGCACCCCTTTTCTAGACTCGTAGATGCCTCCTTTCCTTCCAGAGACGGACCAATCACTTCAAAATTCAAATTTGCCCATTGTCACGTGGTACACTCTTACCCAAGGATCAGCGAGCTGTCAACGTGACCCCCTCCGACACGTCAACGGGCAAAACCAAATTCTTTGTAGAGTCACTACAGCCTTTCCTCGCCGCTCGGCTGGCGCCACCCAGTTAAATTATTGCGTCGATTAAAAGCGAAGTTTCTACACTAAACGGCGAAATACACTGAACAAAAGCACACCCGCTTAAAAGCCACAAGTGCGGACGGGTGTTCCGGCGCCCCAAACTGACACCCAATCCGGGGTCCGACTGATCTCCACCGAGCCCCGCGGCTGCTCGAAGCCCCTCGCGCGTGAGGGCGGAAGACGACTCCCGTTCTTGCTCTCCCGCGAGCGTACCCCCTGCCGCGGGTATGCGAGCAAACGCCCAAAAATGCCGACACAAACATAAGCAGACAATAAAAACAATGCCGATGCAACTATAGAAAGATAAGCTTTTCTAAAACAAATCTTACCTATTACAAACAAAATCCTTCGTTACTTAACAGCCCCCAAGGACGGAATATGGGGTAGCATGAAGCTCAGAACACGATTACACTTTAAATACGCAACGTGCTCACAAAGAAACAGGAAGTTCAATAAGCGTCCTACTCTTCTTTATTAATGCAATCCGCGCGTTGTATTTTCAGGTTTAATTTCATACTGCTCTTCGTCATTCGCCCTGATCCTTCCGCAGTTCGCAGGGCTTGAATCCTGCGTGTTGAAACTGTGAGCCCCGGCTTTTTTCGACACACAGAAAGTATGGTGGAGCTGATTCATTGATATTGATAACTTTGTCCTAGACCAGTGCTTCTCAACCATTAATGCTTCAGGGACCGCTTGTGGATCGGCAGAAGTGATGAATCCGCAGTGTGGGAGAGGGAAAGATCTGGGGTAATTATGGAGGGATGAAGAAATAATATATAGCTCCGCGGTGTGGGGAGGGGGAGGATCTGTGGTAATTATGAAGGGATGAAGAAATAATATATAGCTAAGTGCTCGTATAAACTGGACTTCTCTCAATGACGAATACAACACAAATTACACAAAGGTGGGATGCCTGCTTTCTACACGGAAACAAAATCTATTTTATAGCAAGGTTTACTGATAAGCCAGGCTTCCTAGATCCTAGAAATGCCTTCACAGAAGCCACGGCCTCTCATTTGAGAACCACTGGCCTAGACGGTTGTCATAGTTTAGCGGGCTTTGTATAAAACCTCATGACCCGCGGCACAATATCCAGATTGGCGCTTTTTGTGGTAAAACGACATTTGTGGGACTTTTTTTTCTTATTTGTTTGGAATATAAAATAAATATTTACCGCGATTCCAAAATACATGGCAAGGTCGGGCCTTCGGGTCCCCACACCTCCAGCTAGGCCCGACCCTAGCCCTATGTAGTTTAGAATAAATCGGCCCGAACCCGTCCCGAACCCTAACAGTGTTACCATAAATTGGCCCGAGCACGACCAGACTATCGGGTTGGGCACGGGCTTTCTGGCTAGCCGGAGCCCGCCCAGATCTCTCGTGTGCGCTGCGCAACGCGGCGTTTGCTACGCTCGACGTCGGAGCATAAGAGAGCGTTAACACGGTGGACAAGTGCAGTAGATACAAGTGCAACTTTTGTCTTCACTGCACACTTCGAATGCGTTGGAACTCGAACGTCAAATGCCGACGCCGGCTTTCCGCGTTCTACCGCGTTTGATGAGTGCAGTAGAGACGAAGGCGCTAGCCTTGCCTCTACCATAGCCTCCTATATACTGACAAAGCCTGGCAGATCGCCACGAGAAGCGGCCGCCAAAATGGAAAAGGTGGAGCGGCGGACAACGGATGAGAGAAGAGCCACGTGACTGGCGCCCCTGCGGCGAGACGCCTAAATACACTTCTCCCGAACGAACAAGTGTGTTTCAGGTCCTCACCGCTGCAAAAGCTGTGCGCTGACGTCCAGGTTTCCCGAGAAATGGCTCTATGATGCTCCGTGCTACCAGATCCTCGAGCTCCAAATCTGCGACCGGGCACTCTATGTCTCCGTCGTCGTCGAACTGCCAGGTTTTGTGAGTATACAGGAAGGCTGGACCTCTACCCGCAAATCATTCCAGTCAGAGCTCAGCGTTCTGTCGTCCCCGCGCGCTCTCGTTTCTCCTCTCCGCCAGTCTCGTCCTGCATATGACAATGGATCTCTGTCGGTCTCAGAACATGGTGCCTGATGTCTGCCTCCTCGAGGTGCAATTTTTGTCCCGCGGATGACTGCTGAGTTGGTATCTTCGTTCAGGCTGTTGTAGCACAAGGGATACGCTTCCTTGTTAGACGAAAGTCGATAGGGACTGTTTTTCCCTCTTATCTGAGAACAGATAAACAAAACAAAAACGCAGAAAGAAACAAGATTTTAGTATTTTTCAAAGTGCATTTTTATGCCCTGACTCATAAAGGTAATACCACTTTACTTCCAGGCTCCGGAACGTACCAGCTGGCGTCATTTGGGCAGATGTGTCGTTTTCTTTAAATGCGAGCTGTTATTAAATTGTAACGTATGCTTCAGTGTCTGCTATCTCAGCCTTCTTTTTGTGACTTTACTGGTCATCCCGCATTATGCCCAGATCTGCTTCCATATAGAGAAAGGGCTCAACTCTCATTTATTTTTACTCCTTCCTCGCCCTCTCCCTCCCTCCTCCCCCTCCTCCAGTGTCCACTTTCTCTTCTAATTCCCAGTCCCAATGAGGGCTTGTGACCATATTTCCGGATGTTGGGGCTTCGATAAATCGGATTATCGTGTGCTGATTAGATCGGAAGTCCTGGATAATACGGTCGATATCCCCGGGGTCATAATCGGTGTAGCGTCCAACGCTGCGTATGCTTTAGTATAACCGAAGCTGATTGAAACGCCCTGATCTTTTAAACTATAAAATGCACACTGTCAAAACTTCTTTAGTACACCTGATTGGTCCACCTGTTCACATAAGAAAAGCCATGTACTTGTTCTCGACACTTCATTGTTCAGCCAGTTCAAGCGTAAGGTAGCACATGCGCAGTCGTTCAATGCTCATTGAGTGTGAGTATTTGGCGAGTTGCTTGGCAGCCTTTGCTCTGGTCCAACATAAGACGAAGCAAGGTATAGGGTGTGGACGGGCTCTCTTCTCCCTACGAGTGCAGATTTTGAGGGGCCACACCATCCTTTCCATAATCCGTCGGCACGAATATTGTTTTTCAGAGTTTTTTATATACTGTTTTGGAACGAGCCCTCAAAGGAGAGGGAGAGAGAAGGACACTGCGTACATCTCCTAACGTAATCTGCGAGATTAAAGGCCAGGGGCCATAATTTGTTTTCGCTGCCTCCCTATGTTTTTGGTGTTGTTTACAGACATGAGAGACGAAGGCACATCGGAAATTTATGGAGGTAATGAAGAGAGACAGGGGGATGCATTTCGGGTAGTTTAATATGTGTTTTCTTGATTTTGTTTTATTGAGGGTTGAATGAACTACATGAATTGTTTCTGTTACGTTTAATGGAAATGAGGGGCAGAGCCAGTACTTAACACTCCAAATCAAACTTGAAAATATACCACCTTTGAAGGCTCACTTGTCAAAAATTCAGTTAATATCAGCGCAAACACAAAGAGATTTGGCCGAGTCTTTAAAATATGCACAAAAAAAAGAAGGCAAGTAAAATATACCTACTATATTGTGAAGCTGTTTTCAGCGAGGGCATTGGTATCGTATACATTTTGTTACGAAATATTTACATATATAAGACAGGTACATTCGCCTGATTCTATACGAGCATATATTTCGCAACATTTTACAGAAACTCTGTGCCTCACGTAGGGGTCATAATTAAATAAAATTAATAATGTCAACAAACCAACTACGGGTTTCTTCTTTTTTTCCCCCATGGGACTTTTTTATTTACTGAAGTTTCTAAGCATTTCCACATTCCATGTCTATATGCCCGAACAGCAACGTTCCCATTATAGCTTTGGTTTCTGGAAAGGAGAAGCGAGAAATAAAATTAAGGGAACTAGAGACATTTTTAAGGAAGAGGGAAAAGCAAGCGCGCAGCGTGACGCAGATACAGCCTCCACACTTTGAATAACACACTTAGAGTGTTTTTTATTGCTTTTCTCGATTTTTCAGATATATTTCTAAGGCACCTGGTTTAGTGAAAGCAAGTACCTTAAAGTGCGGTGATTTGCACTATGAGCATTTGTGAATAAGTATTTTATTAGACATCGCTCATTTATAAACACATATTATTAATGAAGGAACGCAATTGTTTTCTTCTAATGAGTTAAATTTACCGGACAGTTTAGTTGCACTCATTTAATGTCCCAAGTATTCCCGTGGTTCGCACTCTTTTTTAGCTGTGTGATTTTATGTGAAATCGAACACGCGTATTGTGATGCGTACACTGAGTTGCCTGAAAAAATTATAAATGAAAGCACCATTTCTGCAATAAAAAAGCACTTTCATAATTTTTAGCCAAAAATTAGTTTTCTCTAGAGAACTTCTGTAGTAGAGCAAGGGAAAATGCAACTTTTAGGTTGCTTGATTTTCGAACCCAGTTCTGTCGGTTGTTATAAAGAGAGAAAAACGAAAAAACTGGCAGTAATTGTTCTTGTAAATGCATGACGCCTGGTTTATATTTTCGCTTAAAACTAGGCTGCTTTAACGCATTTAATGCCAGGAGTAAATAAAAAAATCCAAACATATCGTTTTTGACCTTCGGTGCCATATTTGGAACTTTGTATCTTAGGATTTATAAAAGTTTGCTATTACATACTTACTTAAGGCCTGAAATTTTTTATCAACATATCAACTTTAGTTTTTTGTGGTTTTTTTTCACGAAATAATATATGTAATTGTTAAATTGCATTAAAAATAAATCTATCAATTAATTTGAACCCGCGGTGATAACAAAAATTATATTTCTCTCTTATTTTTTATACTGTTTCCATTGATGTTAACATATTAGGTGCATAATCAAAGTTCCCTCTTTTCTCTGCTGTATTTTTTGGTAAAAGTTCTTACGGGGTAACTGCAAAGCTAAAATAATTTTTTAAACAGCCTAATTGGGGACAAGCATGTCAAAAAAAAAAACAATTTTTCCGCGAGGAAAAAAAAAAATTCAGCAATATTTTTTGCGCGAGACTGATTTTAGTTTGCGGCTATTTCGTCCGTTTTAAATCGCGCGCCACGAAGTTGGGATTTTGTGATGTGAATCCCAATCGGCTGGTATACTTCTCATTGGCTAAGAGTTTGATTATATGCCGCTCAAGAAGAAATATGCCGCTCAAAAGAAAATTGCAACAGATAACAGCAGGTTTCAACAACCAAGATCTAAGCTGTCAACGTCAAACTTCTGGCCAATGAGAAATATACCAGCCGATTGGGATTGACGTCAGGAAAATCCCGACCGCGGCGCGCGATTTAAAACGGACGAAATAGCCGCAAACTTAAATCAGTCTCACGCAATGAATATTGCTGTAAAAGTTTTTTTTCTATGGCTGAAAAATTATTTTTTGGCATGCTTGTACCAATTAGGCTGTTTAAAAAACTTGTTTTTCTTTGCAGTTACCCTTTAATACATACACTTAATCTGGCAAGCGTGGCAGTTTGGCAAGCTAACCTGACTGCAAGGTCTTTTAACCTTAAAATGCTAAGGGGAGTGGGGACGGAAGTGTTTGGGAGAGGAAGGTGCGATGGAAAGTAGCGGTGGAGAGAAGAGAGGAGAGAGAGTATGTGTAAACGTGTCCCATTAGGGCTCCGCTGTTCCAGCGACACGGGCAACGCGTTTATTTGTTTTTCTTGGGGGAGGAAGAATTTTAATATGAAACACTTGAGACTGGCTAGAGTATCCTTCCTTATCTCAGTTACTATATATAAAATGTCTTTATTTCTCATCTCGCTGCGTGTCTCTGCTGTTAATAACCATGAGACATATCGCAGTGTGCACAGCTCCTCTGTTTGAGCATTTCACTTTTACAATTCGAAGTCGCCTGTGTCCAGTTTTATTAACGGCTGTCCTTCACAGATTTGATTAATTCTCCTTACGATGGTCGACATAAAAAAGTTATGTCAATATACGGGTTTCCCCTGTGAAGAAGTTAATCTTCACAAAGTTACTCTTCAAGTTAATCTGCAAATGTCAAATTTGCCCCCTCACAGCGCTGCTGCGATGAAGCATATTAACGCACTTTGCCCTGAATTGCTTCGCAAGTCTGTTGAAAACTCTGCGTGCTGTGCCTAGAGTTTGAGCTCAATTTCGTGCCCAAGTTTAGTTTCCAACATGGTATGCTGAGGGCCGTTAATGAAGGAATTCCAGGAGGCGGAATAAACACGACTTCACAGAGATTCCTGCCGGCGTATAACAAAATATTCAAACATTCAGGGCTGAAAAAAAAAGCTAAGATAAACTAGAAGCCGCATTCTCTTGATTTAGGAAATTAGCTAAGGACTGCCCATTAGACTAGATCCAAACAGCTGAGACTTCCCAGCATATTTCTCCTGCTTCGCGTTAGGTGAGTTGTGGCTGAATGAGCGTCAAAATGTTGTCTTTGCATGCGAAAGTAAAAGAAGACAAGGGACACACAAAAACGAGTCAGACAGGAACGTGTCTGACGTGTTTTTGTGTGTCCCTTGTCTCCTTTTTTTGCTCGCATACCAAGATGTTTGACCAACACGCCTCTCCGACTTCTTTCAAAATTTTGTCGTCTTTTCTCGCTCGGGAGAAATTCTAGTTCAGATACTCACTTCTATCAGCGTTACGATAATTCACGATTAATTCCGGAAGCATCAAAATGCCTGCTGTGAAAATGGGCAAATCTGATGACTCATTTTGGTGAGTGAAAATTGTGAAATGTTTACCGTACGGGAAATTCTAGCGTCTAGGTATTTGACTTGAACACTGAATGCTGCACATGAACAATCTTAATTTTCTTTAAACATGGTTGAAGATGCGCACAAGAAGACAGGGACGAGTCAAGAGAAACACGTAAACAAGCAGACAAGCGCACACTCACACCTCACATGTCTTTGAAGGAAGAAGGAAGCAAATGCACCAACGACCAAATAACTCAATTGTTTTAGTCAAATTCCAAACGCAAAACATGCCAGAGCTGAGATGGGGGGGGGGTAGGGCTAAGATGCTTAACGGTGAAGCAAAAGCTAAGAAAGAATAGTGCATAAATGGAAGTAGGGGAAAGATTAGTAGAGCTTTGTGAAATTGCTAGATCTTGTGAATGGCACGTGCGCACTTCTGGCAGCTGTAGCTAAGACGCAATAGCGTTTACGTTCGGTCAACCAAGGTAAGATACGAGTAAGCATATCCGAAAATAAACAAGATAAGTAATAACTAAAAAAAAAAAGACTGCAGCCGGGAAAATTTTGTTAATTTCCACCGAAGCATAGATACCGAATTTCCCCTCGTTCAGAACGAGCTGTAGAAAAACTTCGGAGCGACTTCGGTATGCAAAACTGAGGGGCGTTAGCTTCCGTGCCACTTAACTGTCCCGGGCGGCGGGTGAGCTTTCCCTGAGTTGAGACGGGTGATTAGACATGTTCGCCGTTCTGCAACCACGATGTCCTTGACTGTTTAACGTTCAAGGTTGACTCCCCACCCACCAACCCAGACTACGCGGAAACTGCGCAGAAGGGCCATCCTTGTGATATCATACCCTATGCTGCGTGCTAATTCGTTTGCCACCAATTATTCACAATTACAGCGTTAGAGTAAGGTAGCCCTCAATTTGATGTCGAATTCATTAAAGCTTTCTGGGCCTCTATCATTCACATACTTCTCTCAAGATTTGTTGACCGCATTAGACCTCCACCGCGCATTCCCATCATGCGATCGCATTTCTACGGCACAAAGAACAAGAAGCATTTCATGACACACCAACTAATACGAGATGCACTGCCTGATAAAAACAAAACTCGGTTCAAAACAGAATGTCACGTGCTTTGTATTTCCAAAATACGCTCCTGAAGGGAATGTATACAAATGAAACGAAAATATAACAAAATATATGTTTACCTTGAATAAATGTGCGCCCTCAAATTGTATCAGCAAATGTAAAATAACTCCACAAGTTGCACCATAACCGTTGTACGACGTATCTGTATGACACGTTACTACAATATAAGTCCTCTACTCCCAAGTAACTAAGTAGCTGAGTAGATTAAAAAAAAACAATCTTGGGTAGCGGAGTTGGTCCGGGGAATATGGCCGCTTCAACGTTTTAACAAGAAACCAAAAGAAAACACTAATTTCAGATGGTTAACACAAAAGAGTCCACTGGAAGCCTCGCTATTTGGCTACATGATCGATGCTTTTCCGGTACACTGCACACAACTAGTAACGTAATAGCTTTTTACTTGAACAGTTACGCTATAATTCCTACCTAGTTTGGTGTCCTGTTGGCGAGTGCGTCTTTGGAATGCTCAATTGCCTTCTTAATGGGTAATCTGCAAAAGAAAAAAAGCGTTTTTTTAAACATTGCCTAATTGGAACAAGTTATTGTCGCAAAACAAATGTTCCACGGAAACAAAACAATTTTTGTTTAGCAATATTTACGTCACAGGAACTGCAATTTAGTCGGAGTCAGAACCTCTCCACGTTTGAAATTCCCGCTCTTTCGACCCCCGCGGAGGAATCCACGCCCCGCCCCTCACCTCTTGGATTTGCTCTTTTTTGTTGACTTGGCTGCCGAGCTGAGCGTCTTGACTTCCGGTGAGATCTGGCAACCAACAAACGCACGTTAAACATGTGCGACGGTATTGTTTTGGTTTGAGCTGCAACGAGAAGCTGCGCTGGTTTGCGAGCACACAGCGAAGACGAGACCGGAGAAGTGCCCCTGTGGATGTTCCCGGAAGACGGAAAGTATCATTCGTAATCGTCGTCGTGCTTGGAGAGCGAGAGGGAGTCACAGGGTCCGTGAGTGCGCAACCACAAGCCAAGGTTCCAACAGCGCCGCGTTGACTTCGGCGATCTCGCTCTGTTTGGTGCAACACGGCGATGCGACAAAGAACTGAAATGTTCGTGGTGTGTGGTGCGGTGCTTGGATAGACACCCAAAGAGCGCAGATTGGTTGTTGTGGGGTTCAGTCCCGTCGTCGTCAGCTGATCCAGTCAAACTGGTGCGGGAGGACGCAGTGAGCGTTTTTAAAAGTAAATCTTCCTTCGTTCCGTTTTAAAATCGTGGAAGATTCCCGACGCATACCGTGAGTAAAAAGCTGCGGGCGTTTCAGCAATATTACGTCGTTTTATTTGAACAATGAACTCCGAATTGTTGTCCTAAATCTGCTGCTTTATGCTTCGTGTTGTTGCACTGCGTTTGCGCAGCGACGTGTTGCGCTCATAGTGCGGTGTGAATAAATTTGGCCAAGATTTCGTACCTGCCCGCACATGCATGGACTGAGACCATTTTTTACGTAGTGAACATAGTGCGTTTTCATTTTGTGTGTCTGGTTGCGGACGTTAGGTGCACCGGGTGCGAATCTCGACGGCCTTTCGGAGCGATATGGCGAGAACGTAACTGGACATGTTTGTCGCTACGCGACCGCCCGATTGCCTCCAGCGAAATGGAATTCCTTTCGGGGGCGACATGGCTGCTGGAAGGCTCGCTGTCGGGATCACTCACCTGACATCTCCGAAAAGTCGGCATTTGCACGCGCTAGCAAGCAAAAAGAAAAAAGCACGCTAAGCAAAAAACAAAAAGGAGGAACGAAAGAACCGCTCTCTGACAATCCAAAACCCCGCGTCGCTTCCTATCACTAATACCTGCCGCGACAGCTGCTAAACACACTCTACATCACTTCAAGAAGTCTGCACCTTGGTCAGCAAGAAACATGATCACTTCTGGCGAAACGATTAGTCGAGGCAGGTGAGACGGGCGGGAGCAGAGACTACACGGCGGCCATGAAAGAATGGCGAAGCTTTTGTTTGTTTTGGTATGAATCGAAACGGAAGTGCCCGTCTTGTAAACCTTTGTAAAGAATAATAACTCTCTATCACATGGGTTATTTTTTAATCGTAAAAATATGCCACTCAAAGAGGAAATTGCAGCTTATATAACAAAAGGTTTAACAACCAAGATCTAAGCTGTCAATCAAACTCTTAGCCAATGAGAACCTATTGCGATTGACGTCACATAATCACACAACTTCGTGGCGCGCGATTTAAAACGGACGAAGTTGCCGCAATCTAAAAGCAGTCTCAACACAATAAATATTGCTGTAAACCTTTTTTTCTCGCGGAAAATTTTTTTTTTTTTACATGCTTGTCCCAATTAGGCTGTTTAAAAAAAACTTTTTTTCCTTTGCAGTTACCCTTTAAGGGCCGCCCACACTAGCGAGAAAACGCGCGCGGCGCGCCGATCGCGTTGAAAACGCGTTCCGCTAAATCGGTTGAGCGCGTGAAATCATGCGTTCGCTCGAATGCTTCAAGAGTGCGCGAGGCCTCCTGTGCTGTCACGTGACATTCGCCGCGATCGGCGTGCCACGCGCGTTTTCTCGCTAAGTGTGGGCGGCCCTTTACATTGAAAGGTGGTAGGCAGAACGTCAGGTTTAGGTGAGAGTTCTTCAAACCCAAAATGATGCGTTTTCGCTTCCATGTGCGCCTTCAGGAACATGTTCCGAGCAAACAAAAACAGTGCACAAACTCGTCAGTTTGCATAGCGGCAACCAATCCCTTTGAAGTATCGGTGTCGGAGTGAAGAGCGCGGAAAGCGGAAGGAACCTGCGCCGAACGCTGCTCGTGCAAGCTGATAGCTACACGGGAGTACGGGATCGTGAAACGGCCCGAGTCAGCTACTTCGGTGCCACGAAAATTCAGCGAACACGTGAACAAACAAGAAAACAATCGACACGCCAGGCGAGTTAGTTAATAGAGCGTTTTCGTAGATCGTTTCCTCCATCTCGCAACGCTCTCCGCAACCCGCTACGTGATCCGGGTTTCTTTAGTCAAAGCTAGCGGCGCGCAGGCGCAGTAGCGGTCTCTTTCTTGAGGATAGCTTAGCGGAGGGAGGAAAGCGGTTTATGAAAACTCCTTAACAGCACGACCGGTCAATGGATAAAAGAGAGCGAGCGGGAGAACGACGATGTCTCGAAGAGTCACTAGAAGCAAGCCCACGAGTGAAGCGCGGCCGTGGTCCCCCAGCCGGTCTTTTTGTGACGTCGACTGACGGGCATCCCCCTCTTTCCCCTTTACCTCTGTCTCGGAGGGGCGTGGCAACAACACTATTTTTAAGGCGCTTTTCCGGTTAATTCCTGCTTAAAATTACCAAACGAATACAATATTTGTTATGGCTGGTGTTATTAATAAGGCTCGGGTGTTTTTTTTTCTATCATGTCTAAAACCGCTTCAGCTTTTCTTTTAACTTCGGGATAGCTCGTGCAAGGCAGGTAATTATTTGATTGAAATAAATACATGTTTTACCTCAGTCACTCCATCACCCGTTCACCTCCCAAACACCTTCAAACTCCCTGCGCTGTATCATTTTAAGGCTAAAGATCATGGCAGTAAAGACAACTCGCGAAACTAACCTTCTGCCGATTCGGGTGCGTGCCTGTGTGTTTAAAGGGCAACTCCACTCCATTTTTGCGCTTTTTTTGTTATGATCTGTTTAGTCGAAATCGGCGACCCTGAAACACGAGATATAATTTGTTTTGCGCTAGTGTGTATAGTTTTGTAGATATCGCGCATCCAAGTTTCGTTCCGGCGGCACGGTGAAACCGAAACTACCGGCTGAAGCAGCCTGGCAACACTGATAATCAGCGGGGCGTCGACGGCATGTTGTAGATCTCGTCCCGCGCTCCTGGGTAGACGCACCGACACTACCGGCTCAGTCGCACGTGGAGTTTCAAAACAGAAGGTAAATTGCACATTTCCTTTTTTACCGCTACACTTCGTAAATATGCACCAAATGTAGTAAGTTTTAGTGTGTATTAATAAATTTGCCGGCCGAGAAGCGAATCCGACTGCTGTAAATATGACGCGGCTCGGTCAGTGCCGGCGCAGCGTGATTGTATTTGTTTCTTGCTCGCGGACCAAGAGAAAAGGAAATAAAGGGAGACAGATGGATAGATCGTATCCATAAGCGGTCTAAGTTGTTAAAGCTATAAGGTGCCTTTATGTGTACGCTAGTTACATCAGCTGCGACCTGCTGCTACCGGCCGCTCGTGCTGGAGCAGCCGGCGGACGGTAAGCAAACAGCGACGGCACCGCATCGTTCTTCAAAGACGCAAGTTTCGTGGAGAAACCCGCAGCAGTTAGCAGCCGCAGATCTCGTGTGTGGGTGTCTGGCGTAAAGTGCTGGGAGCAGAGCTTCGCGTTGGAGTTCGGATTCCGTGCTCTTCCAAAGTCTATGCGGCGAACGGCACCGACCCACACCTTGTGCCCCTTCCTATCTCTTGGGAACTGGTGGAACCGCAGCTCCGGGTTGCGCACCGGATTGTTGGTGCAACCCACAGCACAAGTCGTGCTCGGCATTACCCAACGCGAGTCCGGCGAGTCTCTCCGGCTCCACGACACGCGTGAGCGAGCAGCACCGCTTCGCTCTCTTCTGAGCGGTCGCGGAAGATTCTGGAGTTAAATGAACTGCCATGACGCAAATAAAAATAGGAGAACACAGGATAATGCGGTAAGCACCTTTTGCCTTCAGCAGAATCGCAGAATGCCACGGGAAACGAAGCGTTCCGCAGCGTCCGTACGAGGGCATAGGACGAAACCTACGTCATTGCCCAGTGTTGCTTCACTAGCTCACCTGGCGCCAACGTTGCTCACCCGCTGTCGGGCCACTAACCCAGCCGGTAGAACATTTTGAATATTGGTTTTAATCTTGAATGCGGCGTCGGCTTGACATGATATTTTGGGTATAACCGTATTTTGACCCCCTAAGGCGATATCAGCCATATCTATAGGGTCGACTTTTTGAGTGGAGTTGCTCTTTAAGCACTTCTAAGAATATTGCAACAAAAAAGGAGAAGCGTTAATTATGCACACACGAGGTTAATATCAATGAGAACAATATAAAATAATGAGAAAACACTACTTTTTGATGAAACATAAAAAGTTATATAAATTATGTTTTAAAAAGTAAATAACTAAAATGGTACCAGTCGTAGCACGTGCATAGCCCTACAGGCGCATAGCATGTAATAAGCAAAAGGAATAATGAATTTTGAGACACAAGGCTCCAAATACGGCAGGAAAACGTCAAACATGCGATGCTTGGCATTTTTATTTCTGGAATTAAATATGCCAATGCAGGTTAGTTTAAAACAAACAATAGGCTATGTGTCATACATTTAAAAAGAAATATTGTGAGTGTTTCAGTCTTTAACCAGTTATAACTGACGGAACTGGTTATAAACATCAAGCAACTTAAACGTAGCGTTTCACTTAGCTCTATCTCGGAGTTTTTAAAAAATAATGTATTTGAAACAAAAATTAAAAACTGGTTTTGTTCATTGCGGGAATGAGTCTATAATATATATTTTTTGTTAGGCAAATGGAAACACCCCCACCGACACGCGTGTTTGACTTCAAATGAAACCACTCAGATATGTTTGTAGTCGCCGCGACAGTGCTGCGAGGCACATATATCTAAGGTGATAAAGTATAATGGAAAAACAATAAGATCACTGACAGGAAATATACGAGCAAGGTTTACAGCTGATTACATACAAGAAGAGAGGGAGCTTGCTTCGGGGGTACTAATTGACATATTATCGGTTACGAAAACTTGGTACTAAGAATTACTGTCATCAGTTTGGTGACTATTAAATTTAACATATAGGTATATAGATCAGAATAAAGTTAAATGGGGAATGAACATTGAGGTTGAGAGTACCGGAGAAGAGGGAGGGGGGGGGAGAGATGCTTTGCAGTTTTGGCAAACCTAAGGAATAATTGTACGTACTAAATTGAAGTAGGGCAAAGATTTCTATAACTACTGTATAAACTTGCTAAATATTGTAAATGGCACTGCAACTCTGGCAACTGTAGCCGGAGACGCAATAGCATTTAAGTTCGGTAAACCAAGCCCAAAATAAGCAGACAAGCCCTAAAATAACGAACGGAAATAACTAAGAAAATTGAGACCAGCCGGGACAATTGAGCCAATTTAAACCCAAGCATTGCTACCGAATCTCCGCACGTTCAGAACGAGCTATAGAAAAATCTCGGAGCGATCTCGGTTTACGAAACGTGGGGCCGTATAACTTCCCTCCTACGTCTATGCTCATATATATATATATATATATATAATATATATTGCTTTTTTCTGCGATTGTTAACGCTCAATGCATTTTGGTGAAGTCTGGCGGCGTAGACGGCGCTGAGTCGAGGTCCATTCGCCTGTCTATCTGGGACGTGCTCGATGCACAGCACTTTTGAGGATTGCGTAAGCAAAGGTTTTGCGTTTGCGTGACGACTCTGTGTTTTTGTGTGAGTGTGAGTGGAGGGCAGTGCAAGGTATTGGAAATATGGGTCCTTTATTTAGTGGCCGGTACCTCCACTTTGCTGTTTTCTTGTTTGTTTTTCAAGTGAAAATTATGTAATTCTTCCCAGCGTTGGACGTTTTTTTTTTTTTGGGGGGGGCATAGTTCGGTGTTTTGTTTATGTGCAGTTGTTTCTTGGGTAATGTTCGAAGTAGCTAGAAGTCGTTTCCCCGAACGAGCTCTCGAATGGTACGGCAATTCTCGTGTTAGTGATGCGAACCATTTATTTTGTAAAAAAAGGCTGTATTAAGGTGGCGATGCGGACGAGTTGGCTCATGACTGTATCACAAAAACACCGCAAAAAACACAACAGCAGGTAAAGAAGTTGTCGGGACGAACGCTGAATGACAACTGAAAGTTTATTAAAAGAAACACAAAAAAGCAAACAGAGCAACCCCCATTAAAAAAAAAATTTATCAACCACAAGATAAAAGTCTCAAGCCGAAACGCGGTTAATGACAAGCTAAAATACAAAGGAGTAGCACATTATTCCACAGTCACTGAAAACTAAGGAACTCAATTTCTTTTGAATGCAGATAAACACACGTCTGGCTTACGCAGCTATTCGTACCTCCTTTGATTATTTCAACAGCCTCAAGCGATTCGCGTCCTGTTTACTCATTCCTTCTGCCGATGATTTGAATGTTATTAAACTTAAAACGGCAACGACAATCTGCAACGTATATTTTGAGGGAGCCAGAGTGTAATTTTAGCGAATGGAGGATCCACGGTAAAGGTGTGATCATGTTACACGTAAAGGTCTCTCTCAGGTAGCAAACCAGAGAAACGCCTAACTTGGCTCAAACGCGGCAGCTCTATGCTCAGCCTCACAGTTAGTATTAACCTTTTGCATAACCTCATACCTGCGCGCCACTGACGCACCCTCGACCCGGAGCATACTTGGATTTCCTGCCGACACAGGGTATGCAACCACCGCCAACGATACGGGCGAAAAGGCTTAGAAACGGATGTCGTGCCGGGGCTAGTTCAGAGGAATTCTTTTTACCGTGTTACGATTTTCCAAAATCGACGTTTGTCTAGCTATTACTGCGTTGTTGTCTTGTGAACAAATAATTTCAATAAGGTTAAGAACAATTGCGGAAACCGTTCTATGAGCAGAAGACCCTGCAGCGCGAGTGTGGCTGCAATGTTATGCGGAGTGAAAGTTTGTCTGCTTCTTGCAGAGGGGTTACGATGATGTGAGAACGACGAGCTTTTATTGTCTGATTGAAAAAAAATGAAAGCCGTTTACAACTCCCTGTAACGCCGAATTAGAGCGCAGCTCTTGAGGAGGAGGGGAAGGCATGCGGGGGGGGGTCACGTCACGTCGGGGAGGGGGGGGGGGTCACATGGTCTGGGGGTCACGTGACCTCGAGGAGGGGGATATTTTCCCCGCTAAATTTAGCGGGAAAAATTTTCCGCTAGATTTAGCTGGGAAAATTTCCCGCTAGATTTAGCGGGGAAAATTTCCGCTAGATTTAGCGGGGAAATTTTTCCGCTAGATTTAGCGGGGAAAATTTTCCGCTAGATTTAGCGGGAAAAATTTCCCGCTAAATTTAGCGGGAAAAATTTTCCGCTAGATTTAGCTGGGAAGATTTCCCGCTAGATTTAGCGGGGGAAATTTTCCGCTAGATTTAGCGGGGAAAATTTTCCGCTAGATTTAGCGGGGAAAATTTTCCGCTAGATTTAGCGGGGAAAAATTTTCCGCTAGATTTAGCGGGGAAAATTTAGCGAGGACGTTTCGGCACGGTGCCGAAACGTCACCATGCCGAAACGTCGCCGCGGTTACGCCGACGCCGACGGCGACCGCGACGCCGACGCCGACGGCGACGCCGCTCAAGCCGGAAACGGGCGCCTAAGAGCTGCGCCTCTAAAACAGAAATAGTGTGTAGACCTCAAGGCATCTAGCATTGATGCTTACTCGCTATCCTTTCAATCGAAACCAATCAGTGCTAGGCGTGGTTTTGACGTCGCCGCATCTTCTGTGCAAGAGGCAGACGACTTCCTCTCCGCATTGAGTTTTACACGTTACCCAAGGATCCTTATTAATGAAGTCAGTCGATTGCGAGCATGAATTCCTAGGGCTTGGTGTCAGACACATCGTCTCGTTTATGCTCACGACTACTTTGTCAAGGGGGCGGGATGACCGATTCCAACCCGGTGCAGGTGCTGCGATTAGATTATCACGGCGAGCTATGTTATTGCTCCATGGCATGTGAAGGGTATGAGAAGGTCTACGTGCCACCACTAAATCTGCAGCAATCAAATGTCGAGAGCTTAGCTGCATAGACTACATTAAACTACTTATGTACACCTTCGTTTTGGAAACTCAATCAACACACAGCACCGTCATTTTCCATGCCCTTTTAAGGGGGTATGGTGATGGCCTGTCCTTACCCAGCTCGATTCAACCGGCCAAGTTCCGGCCGAGTTATTGTAGCCCATCTTGAGTAAAATAGCGCAAAACAGCAAGGAAGGAAGGACGAAGTAGACAGGAAGGGCGCTAAACTGACAACTGACATTTAATAGTCTATAAAGGAGGAGAAGAAAGAAGTTACTGATGTTATAGCATAAAAGAAAGAAAAGTACACCCTCAAAGTTGTTATACGTAAAAATTATAAAATAAAATGTATGAAACAGGGTGAGAGATATGTGAGTGAAAAAAAACACGTAAGAAATTAGAGAGAAAGAAGGAAACAATAATTTTGAAACAAAATTAAAAAAAATTGCCGAAGTACACGCACTGATATCGTAGATGTTGAAAAAGGAGATGAAGTTTGAGACCGAAAAGGAACATGAGATTGCAGGCTAAGTACTTGTCGTCAAGTCATAAGATTAAGGTAGTAAAGTTCCTTTTGAGATAAGGCGATCGATGGGGCGCTGATGCACACCACCCCACGAGACACAATTGTATGAGCTTCATACAACTCGCGTGTTCTTTTGGATCTAAAACGTCTTAGGATTTTGGTTTGGCTAAACACTGCTGAGCACATACAGTCCCTTGCATGTATTGCAAGATGGCCGGCTGGTGACGATTTCAAGGCTAAGGCATGTTCTCGTAAGCGATCATTGATGCATCGGCCTGTTTGTCCCACATATGTTTTGCCGCAGGTGAAAGGTATTTCGTACACCACTCCTCGTTGGCAGTCGACGTATTGTTTCTGATGTTTCACTTTGCACTCAGCTTGCTGTAGTGCAAAGCTAGAATTGACATCATTGCAGAAGATGATTGCGACTGCCACAAAGGTCCACTTAGACATGTTTTACACTGCCAAAACACACAAAAAAGAGTGTCCGTTCCGAGTGGTAGTGACTGAAAAAGGTTCGTGGCAAGGGGTGTTGTCACGCTATCTAATGCAACATCTGTCTAACCTCAAACTAAATGATCCATTCCTGATCCCTAACTCTGAGGCGGTTATCCATCACCTACAACTGAACGATGCAACGGTACGATACGGGTTTTCACTTGACGTGGAGGACCTTTTCTACTCAATCCCACACAACAAGCTGTTTACAGCTGTCAACGAATGTATCGAGACCAACGGGATTACGAAATTTCAAAATGAATGTGGAATACAAGTAGAATCCTTCCTAGAACTTTTACGGTTCTACTTATCCGCCACCGTGGTAACGTACGAAGGTACGTCTTACCTACAAAGGAAAGGCATATGTATAGGGTCCTGTGTGGCACCAGTCCTCTGCGACATCTTCCTTTCAAAATGTGATCGCGCCATCGATAATGCACTCACCAAAGGGCAAGTTTCACGCATTTTCAGATACGTGGATGATTATCTAGTGCTTCTTTCAAAGAGACCCATGGCAAATGAAGCTCAAATAATCCACACCATCAAATCCACTTTCTTGAACGAAGGGCAAGGGCTCAATTTCACCCATGAGACTCCAACGAATTCAAACCTTCAATTTTTAGATCTTCATCTGATGTTCAAAGACAGGCACACTTGCTGGAAATACTCACCAAGAACCAAAAAAGGCCTGCTTCAGTACGACTCAGCTCACTCAAAAATCATCAAGAGAGGAATTGTCAAAAGCACAATGAGTGCAGCCTTAAAAAAGTCGTGCACACATTCCGCGGCTGAGAGTCTTCAAGCTCAAGTGCAGCGCCTCAAGACATCTGGGTTCCCGAGTTCGATTTTGTTTGAAGTCGCCGAATCATTACTCACCAACAGTGGACAACGAGAGCGCACACGAGAGAAGAACCAACGACCAGCAGTGCTGCCATACATTCATCAGATTACACACAACTTAAAAAAGATCGCTTCTAAATATCAAGTCCAGGTGGCACTCTCTGCACCAGATAAACTTAGGCGGTTGTGTCCGAGAGTTAACCATCTCCAACTACAGCAAGCTGAGTGCAAAGTGAAACATCAGAAACAATACGTCGACTGCCAACGAGGAGTGGTGTACGAAATACCTTTCACCTGCGGCAAAACATATGTGGGACAAACAGGCCGATGCATCAATGATCGCTTACGAGAACATGCCTTAGCCTTGAAATCGTCACCAGCCGGCCATCTTGCAATACATGCAAGGGACTGTATGTGCTCAGCAGTGTTTAGCCAAACCAAAATCCTAAGACGTTTTAGATCCAAAAGAACACGCGAGTTGTATGAAGCTCATACAATTGTGTCTCGTGGGGTGGTGTGCATCAGCGCCCCATCGATCGCCTTATCTCAAAAGGAACTTTACTACCTTAATCTTATGACTTGACGACAAGTACTTAGCCTGCAATCTCATGTTCCTTTTCGGTCTCAAACTTCATCTCCTTTTTCAACATCTACGATATCAGTGCGTGTACTTCGGCAATTTTTTAAATTTTGTTTCAAAATTATTGCTTCCTTCTTTCTCTCTTATTTCTTACGTGTTTTTTTTTCACTCACATATCTCACCCCTTTTTCATACATTTTATTTTATAATTTTTACGTATAACAACTTTGAGGGTGTACTTATTTTCTTTCTTTTATGCTATAACATCAGTAACTTCTTTCTTCTCCTCCTTTATAGACTATTAAATGTCAGTTGTCAGTTTAGCGCCCTTCCTGTCTACTTCGTCCTTCCTTCCTTGCTGTTTTGCGCTATTTTACTCAAGATGGACAACCAACTAGCCCGCCAGCTCATCTTGTCTAGTGAAGTTCTCTACATAATACCCACACCGTTGCCTACTCAGATAGCTGTGCTGCCAAAACCAGCCGGGATTTTATATTTTAATCTACTAGATGATGTCGTCGTCGCGCAATCCTCAAGATGGCGGTGACACTAATAAAAAAGGTATCTACAACGCCGTCGAAGCTGCTGGTGCGAGCATGGCGTTTGTTCTCGCAGATCATTGGCACGCGTTCTCGCGCAAACGAAACAACAGACGAAGCCACGCGGTCCCGCTAGTAGCTTCAGCAGTGTTGTATAGTTCTTTTTGCTGTTTGCAAACATGAACCGCTGTTTGCGTCCCAAGCGACTTCCTGTCGCTCCAACTTTGCAAGCCTCTCGAGGTTGCATATAGCACCAGTGCTTGAAAGCGTAAATGGTACAAGGAAAACAAAGTTAGAGATTTAGCCAGGGCCTTCGGCTGTACGCTTTAACATCTTGAAGGAGACAAGTTGGTTTACAAGAATATTTGAATATTTTGAACATATCTCGTTCTTCTTGGTTCTTTTGGCCTTCACCTGGAGAACTGGCGGTTAAATGTTTCATTCACGTTTCAAGCAGCAGTGTTAAAAGGGGGCATGCTCATTATCTTCATATATCTGAAATTCGCTGGGACTTGAAAGATTGCTACACCGCCTTGTGGCGTTTGCGAAGGAAGGGATCCATATGTATGAAACGGAGAATGGGAGCCTAACTTGTCCCAAATTCTGTTTTGCTCCAAGGCTTTTGTTAGGGTCAGAGTACTTTTTCTTGGCGTTTCTGTGCCCTTCCCTGGCTCGCCACATAATCTCCGAAGTGCCACACTTGGGCCAAAGAGGCCACGTGTGAACTGAAGAACCGTCAGTGAAGCCCACACTCTTACAGATATAGGTCATATATACTCCTCCCTAAAGAAAGAAACGCTTTTGACACATATGTTCCTTGAAAAACAGGGATATGTTCGTCCCAGATAACTGGGGAGCAAAGTTCCTCCGTCGTCTGCGTCTCATTATGGTCACCCCAAACCGAGCGAATCGAGCTCAATAAGGCTTAACGGGGACGCTATGTCTATTTTAGGGGGCGAGAGGAGCAGCAAATAAAAGCGACACAGGAGGTTTCCGTGAACTGTATTCATTTCCGAAGCCAGCTTCCTCCGCGGGGAAAAAGCTTGCGTTTCAAAAATTGTCACTCCGTCTTTTTGTCGTCAGAACTGCAATGTTAAACGAAGACAACTGATACCCACTTACTCCACGCAGTTTACCTTTGCTATTCCTCGAGCTACAATTTATTCGTCAGCAATACACGTCACGGAGGAGTGGTAGACCATTCGCGAAACCAAATGCCGCTCTCGAAAGAGCAAATTTGAAGTAGCCTACATAGCTCATTGTTGCACGGTAACCAGAAAATATCGTGAACCGTGAAAGAAGGTTAAAATCGCTCGCCACCAGATGGCAGGGTCAAGCAGAGTATTCGCGAGTAGCTAGGTGGCGCTGGGAGCCGCCCGATTCAGGCGCTCCAAAAATGTATCGATTCGCTCATGCCACCATTGCGGTTCGGGCACCTTTATTAAACACACGTGTAGATATACTACGCGTACCACAAGCATCAGCTGAACATATACAACGAGCGCAAACAAATACACGGCACATACAATCATCAATCGAACAGCACACTAATATCGATTGCTGCTTACAAGCTCTTCCTTTCCGCCTTTTAAACTTGTCGTTTTGGACTGATTTTCTCGGTGAGCACCTAACCAAAAGATATTATTCCCAGTATGTTCATTTTTTTCAGCAATGGCATACCCCTGATACTATTTTGAAACGCTCAGGGGATGGATGTCTTAGTAAAAAGTAAACGATCATGCCGTAAATATTTGCAAGTCACATAAAACAAGCCGCTCCACTGCGGTTCCAAGCCATGTGTTTGCTTCTCCGTTCAGCACGTCGTTGCCAGTTTTTCTATTGTAGTCTTTTTTTTTCGTGCTGTTTGCGTGCGGCTGCAAGTGTCGTCTTGAATTAATCGCTATAGAAGGGGTATTCACTCAGTTGGAACCGATGCTTCCCGGGCAGAGAAATCGCTTTTCGATAAACATGCATGATGTGAAAGCCGCGATTTGTGGCATGTTTTAAGTGTCATGGGCTATGCCGTGGTGAGCCGAAAAATTTTAGCGCTCATTCCACTCTGCGACTTGGACGGCAGTTTTTCCAGGAACCGTCGTATGTATAAACAGCACAACAAAGAATAGTTTTTTTTCTCGATTTTACCTACCATCCTCCCTTAAAGGGGCCCCGCAATCATATTTAAGCGTCTACCTTTTTTGCGGTTTCCACGTCTCTTGGGGTTCCGGCAAGCAAGCGGGCACGGAGAGAGTAACTAAATATCAGTGCGCCATATTTTAACCGGACGACGCGGAAACCTCCTCCACATCCTACGGGGGAGACCCGCGGTGTCGAAAGCGCGCGATATGTGACGACATCGTGACGTTTTTGGTCCTGGCCTTACAACTGGTCAGAGCCGCTAAAAGCTTTTTTTAGTCAAAATATAAAATATAAGTGGCGCGAACCGATTAAATTTATTTATGAAAGTAGTTTTTGTTCAGTATTTTAGATCGGGAACGAAACAAATGCAGTTTATAAAGTATGGAAACAAGAAATGGCCCGTCAACATACCCGCCACCAAGCGGTGGAAAAGGCGGCGCATACATAGGAAGGGGTAGTGAAATCAGGCACTCGACAAGCGGCGAGCATAGAGAGTTACCGGATGTACGCGGCAGTGCTGCGGTCGTATGGGCTCGAGGATCCGACCGGTTCCGAGCGTTCAGAAGGCCTTCGGCGAGCTGGTTTGGCTTGCGGTTTGGCCGTTTTGCGGTATGGCAGCGCGAAGTGGCTCCCTTCCTGAACGGATTTTTACCCCGTGTTTGCTGTCGTTTGTGCCCAATGAAGTGTCATGCCGAGTAAGTGTTCAATTGCGCAGCAAATGCAATGGGAGCCGCCTTGGTTACCCGCTTCATCCGGCGCCTATCCAGCACATGCTTTAGTGGCGCCCTCTCGAGCCGTCCACACGGAGCGCGGCAGCCGTGAGCGCTCGCTGAGCTCACTACCCCTCCTCTAGTTCACGGCCACTCAAGCGACCAAGGACGTCATGAAGGAGGTTATTTTTGCTTGTTTTTGTAATTTTAATTTGCCTATAACTTTTAAAATGAAGCGGAATTCGAGAAAAGAAAAGTTTCATTGTGTTGCTACGTTCAGCGCGCTCAGGTTCGGTGGAAATTAAAAACCAGTCAAAAAGTCGTTGCAGGGCCCCTTTATTGCTAAAATTCCGAACTGTAAATATAGTACTTTCCGTCATGTTTAGACTGTTCAGTCCTTCCACGCAGTTTCTCCATGTACCGCGGTTTCCATAACGTCGGTAACTACGACACGTCGTTCGGCGATCCCGAGTCGGCCACCTTAGCGTACGTAGCCGGCTGCTGGCACTGCTCCGGAACTTCGCTGTTTCTAACGACTTCTTTTGCTCGTTTCAGAAATTAGTGGTAACAATGTCAATGCAACCGAGGTGTTCCGCACGTTTAGACTGGGATACAAAATTACAGGCGGCTTCGCTGCCTCTGAAGCTCAATCAACTCAACAACGTTTATTGAACAACCCGCGCGAGGTGCTCGAAAAACGAAACCGAAAGAAGATGTGGCGGTTGGGCGGAACTTTTCTCCCGTCTTCCTGGAGAAGGAGAAACTCGTCTCGTTCCTCCCGTCTTTTCGTGTCCGCTTTGGGGCGGGTCAGTACAATGGAGAATAACCCGCCGTTGCTACCCTTTTCCTCCTTGTTGCGCTGGACTTGAGACGGTGTTGTTCCTATCCTTTTTAGATCCTTGTCTCTGGGTTTTTCTACTATCACTTTTTCTTCTTTTTTCTTAGTGTATATCTGGAACTTGTTGAAAAATTCAGCCCAAAGTTGCCACACCAAAACAAAACAACCGGAAGCAAATCCTACCACTGACACTTGCTTGTCAATATAGGCCCAAAAAACCCACATGCTATCCAAAATACAAGCAGTGAGGCCTAATTTTGGCACTTGTTTTGCGAATTTTATAATAATAATATTAATAATAATGACTTTATTTTCCATCCGAGCGATGTGAGAGGTTGGGAAAACGCTGAAGAAACCAGCTAGACAAGCTCCCTCCTCCCCAGACATTATACAATGTAGAGACTTGGATACAGTGTCATACAATGTTGGGACTAGATACCCAGACTCCGGCCAAAGAAGTTCAAGTTTGGCTCTACTTGTTGTTTTTTTATACTTTCGAAGCCAAAAGATCTCAGACAAAGACCAAATCTTGGCCCAAAGAACTCTGCTGCCTGGGCTGGCATCAATGTTTGCAAGGGTACCCAAATGTTGGGTAGGTACAGGTACATTTTTTGGAGTTCGCAAGACATTGTCAACTCCAAACCTCTTATTTTTGTTCACTGACATTTTTTTTTTAAATTTCCGTTGTACAGCATAGCCATTTGAAACCAACTTGCCAAGTCAACTTTGTGTCTCCATTTTTTCTTGTCCTCAAATTCCCAGTGATAATCGGGAGAAAGGCAAGTTGAGGTCCAGGAATAAAGAGTTTCAGTTTTTTCTCACATTACTGAGTAATATCTTTCGCTGTGTATATGGACAACATTTTCTTAGAACCAGTCTAGCAGGTACGCGTTGAATGGGCGTACAATTTTTGCCGTTGCGGCATTCGGGCGTAAAACACTATCGATATCCACGCAGGTACAATTTGGGCTCGCTGCTGTCACCTTTAAGCTAAGTTCGGCAGCAGTGCACGCTGAAAGCACCACGCTAAATCTGTCTGCTTTTCCACCGCAGCATATAACGAGCCTCGTGGTCAAGTCACCGTCGACACGCCGGCTTACTCAGCACATCGGCGCAGCACGTACTGCAACAGCACGTGATCAAGAGGAGCAGGGAGCCGGGAGCACCGCCAGTGGTGCAAGACCTGCCCACATAAGCCACATCGGATGGGCGACCTCACAGTTCGGCAGCAGTGCGCTGAAAGCACCACGCTAAATCTTTCTGCCTTTCCACCGCAGGTAAAGAGCACTGACGATATTAGTCAGTTTCTTTAAATATCTTCGAATGCACTGCTGCTGAGCTGAGTGTTCTTCCTTTGGCAAGCGATTGATTTGCGAACCGGAGCAGGGATACCAAGGACCTCACTAAGGCGATTGGTGATCTGCGCCGTGAGATCCGGTCTGAAATATGGGATGTCAGAGAAAGCGTTAAATTTGGTAGTTACTCTTGCGACAGAGTTAAGTAACTTACCAAAGAGGTGAAAGAACTGCGAAAGGAGATACACCAGTCAACAACCCGGAACCAGGATCTTGACATCGAGAACGCCATGTTACGAACAAAAATCGAGAATATGGAAATATACCAGCGTTCCAACAATCCGAAGATTAAAGAGGTGCCCTCGAGGAGGGATGCGTTAGATAAATTTTAAAAAAATTGGCAGCATCCTGGATGAACCCATCACAGACTCTGACATTGCCATCTGTCACCGCGTCCCAACGTTCATGAAGGCCAGCATAACATTATTGTGCTGTTCGTTCAGCCTACAAAAAGAAATCAGATTCTGGCAAAGGCAAAAAAGCATAAACTAATGATAGCGGCTCTCGATTACGGTAGCGCAAGCACCCCGGTTTACGTGAATGAACACTTGATAGAAGCAGGAAAACTGGAGCTTGGCGCCGCCATCGCACGAAAAAAGGTGGTGGTGGTGGGGAAATATGTCTGAGCTAGGGGCGGAAAAACATTTGCACGTAAGGACGACAGCTCTAACGTACTCAGAATTAATAGTCATAGCGACGTCGAGAAAATAGCGAACTACGGTTCGGTAAACTACTCGTTCCAGAAAGAGTTTTTTTTTCATGACACGAGGCCAGCAGTCATACAAATATTATAACTATTAATCTTTCAGTGAAATGTTCAAGTATTACCATTCACATTTTATTTCATTCATATGAATACTCGCAGTTTTCGAAATAAACAAGACAAATTTTATTTATTCCTTCAACCATTATATGTTGATCTTGACTTAATTTTATTTACCGAAACGTGACTCGCTGCAAACGAGCATCCAACTTCTTTTAAAAACTACACATGCGAAAGCTCCTGCAGTACAGAAAAATGGGTGGTAAAATAGCCATGTATTTTAGGAATAATTTACGCTGCGAAGTTCTCGAAGATTACAAATTATGTCAGCAATAATACTTAGTGTCTGGTTGTCAAACCAGACACTAAATATGTGTCTGTGAATATTGCAACTGTGTATAGGCCGCCCTCTGGCAGTGTTCCTGAATTATTGGAAACTTTTGATAACTTGTTGAAATTTCTTTGCGCATGTTCACCACCGTTCTTTTTGTACTTGAAAACATTAACATCTATATAATCTCCAGCGATGGATATGCAAAAGACTTTAGGAACATCTTGAATCAACACGCCAGTGACAATACCATAACGCTACCCACCAGGGTGGCTCAACGGAGTGCCACATCAATTGATATTTGCATCAGAAATGTAATTTAAGATAACGCTATATCTGCCGATTTGTCAAAAGACTTGAGTGACCATCTTTCCATTTTTTTTGTCTATGCCCATTCTTATCTCAGAGAGACGGAAAACAAATCGAAACACGTTTTTTTACATGAATATAAACGACGAATTCATGAATACTTTCACCTCCTTCTTAGGGAAACTAACTTGGAAGAGTTTTATGCACAAGAATGCGCGGATTCTGCTTCTAGTTGTTTTATCTGTAAGTTTAAAGTGTGATATTATCGGGTTTTTCATTTAAAGCAATCATATAAAAAAGCATAAAGATCAGAAAACCTTGGGTCACCGCAGAGTTAGTAAACCAAATAAACAGAAACAAGATTAACATGTGTCTCCTTTCTTGCGTTCGCGCGACCCAGCCTGCTCAGTGAATTTAAAAAGTAAGGAATAAAATCGACTGCAATTTCAAGAAAGTTGTTTACCAATATTACCAAAACGAGATTTATGTTAGTCCACAATCACCAGAGCAAAATATGGGAATTCGATATTAGTAGAGCAAACTCTAGAAAGATAAATAGCGCAGGTAAAGAAATGGTTATCAACGTGACTAAAGTGACGGGTGTTGAAATGTTAAACGCAATAAACCAGCATTTTCATGAACGTAGACTGATGCATGGCATAAGAAGACAATTCGGTCTATGATGCAATGACAACGCCAAAATTTAAATCATTAAATCCACAATGATGTTTCCGACAACCGCGTATGAAGTAGAAACACTCATTGGTAATATAAAAAAGACCTTTCGGTGGCGGATGATGAGCTCAAAGCCTTCCCTACAGAACAAGCCCTACTGGATATTAAGGAGAAACTAGATAGAAATATTGAAAATGATTTAACGACACTCGGCCTATCTTTGGACACTGACAAAATATTTCGACACTTTTCCAAAAATTTTTTTTCCAGAAAATTATAACATTATGGATTCTGCGGTGTATCGCTTGCATTATTAAAACGCTATTTAACCAATTGTCCGCAATACGAAAAATTGATACTTTCATCAAATAAGCCAGAAAGGTGTTATGGAGTCCCACAGGGTTCTATACTTGGCCCATTTTTTTTTGTAATAATGATATCGCAAGCATGACCGGTTCCCCAGATCTACTAATTTATACGGAGGACACTAATATCTTTATTAGTGGACAAATACTAGAAAGTCTGGAAGAAACCGCGAACACTTATCTTGTAAAGCTTTCAAGATGGCTGTGTTCGAACAAACTACAATTAGACACTAGCTAAACAAAGTAGGTATTTTTAAACCGGCAACAAAACTTTATACAGACTCCTCAGATTATAAGGGAAGGTGAATAATTAGAAGATATGAACAAGCAAAAACGTTTATGTGCGTGGTTTAGTCAAGAACTGAAGTGAAGTACACAAATTAACATCCGAGTTATCGCGAGTTGTGGGTTGTAGGTATAAAGAACCAAGCCTCGTGCCTAAGTCGCTCCTTGAAGCGTTGTTCTACTTTATTTTTCTCTAAATTGTGCTATGGAATTCTCATCTGGATCACGACAACGATATCGGATTACAAAAAAACTTTAATTATAAAAAAACATTCTAAGCATACTCGAAAATTATAGAGGTAAATTGAGTGAAGTGCGACCACAATCGTTCTTCATTAAATACAATACCTTAAAAGCAAATGAAATATAATACTTTCACTTATTCCAGTTCATATATAAAAGAAAGTTGTAACACATGATGAAACAGAAACATCATCGTGCCCGTTGCGTCAGGTGAAAAATACAGACACCCTATATAAGAACTAATTACCATATACAGAGTTCAAGATA
This sequence comes from Ixodes ricinus, assembly GCA_037355805.1. Classification (NCBI taxonomy): domain Eukaryota; kingdom Metazoa; phylum Arthropoda; class Arachnida; order Ixodida; family Ixodidae; genus Ixodes; species Ixodes ricinus. The sequence goes on along the minus strand of JAZHYW010055678.1, from coordinate 45,829 downwards.
TCAAATAATTACCGTATTAATTAATGGACCCGATATTCACTATGAACAATATTTCATAGCATTAAAAAAATAAGCGCAGTGGCATTGCTCGTGGACAGCGATATACATTTTCACTAAACCAAACTGATTTCTATTGTAACAAATATCTGTTATGAATATTTGTTTCGCAACCTAGGTTTTATTTCATTTTCACGTGCTAATTCCTGTGTTTCACATGCGTATATTGTATACATACCTTAATGTTATGTACTTCGTAATATCGTCTAGTTTCTCAAATTTTTCCTGGGGCATCTCTTTTACAGCGAAGCTGTTTATGGCTAGAGGGTACCAGGTAGTTTTCGTGTGCGTCAACAAAATACAATATTTTTTGCGCTAAACTTAGCAGAAAACCTTCCCCATCAAATTTAGCAGAACAATTTCCACAATAAATTTGTCGGGGAAATTTTTCCGCTATTTGGCGGGTAAATTGACGCTACGTGACCTCAACATTAATTCAATTTTCCCCCTAAATTTAGCGGGAAACTAGAATTGGTGTTGGGGTCACTTGACGTCACTTCTCCGCTAAATTTAGCAGGAAAATTTCTCCGTTAAATTTCGACAGGGAATTGTTTCGGCTAAAATTACCGGGGAAACTAACGCCACGTGACCTCTACACCAATTCAGTTTCGCGACTAAACTTAGCAGGAAAAATGACGTCACGAGTTCGGGTCACGTCACCCATGAACAAATTCAGCGACAGGAGGAGGGGAAAAGGAAAGGAGGAGGAGGAGGGAAGCGCACCGCCCTGTCTTTGTCGTCGTTCCAAGCGCTTGCGTGCCTAGTTTCCTTTCCTTCCGCCGAGTGGCGGTCCCATCACGCGTGTCTAGTTTCCTCCGGCTCCTCGGGGCGGCGAGAGTCCTTGGCATGCTGTGTGCGTACCTTTCGTCACAATGACCACCGATCAAGATATTAAATGTGTTCGTACCACTGTTCGAAATTCGGTGTCACGTCTGTGTCGTGTGCTAAACAACTTCGCTGCAGGTCATCCACCTTCACAGAATGGAATGGCTCATCATTTTGTTTTGTCGTGGCGTTCGGCAAGTTTTTCTTCTGTATATTGAACTGTAAGGAACTAGTGCCTCGTCAGGCTTGCTGGCCTTTTGCACTTGCCCTTCTTTCGGACACAGTGGAAAAAAATGACGAATAAAAATATTTTGAAACACTGCGTAATCGAAAATCGCGGTATAGGAAAGTTTTGGGAATAAGTAACAGGTTTGGAGAGACTGCTAGATATAACAAAAATTACTGATATTGATTATCAAGCATGTGGTCGTACCACGAGTATTGCAACGCAGCTCCAGAACGGGTGCCTTCAGATCTATCCTTTTTTATCTCACACCACACGTCTAAAATAAGACCGGCATTCTCCGCAACCTTCATTGTCTCTTCCATCCCGCCTTTCCACGTTCTATTTCTTTCGGGTCTCTTCCTATTTTCCCTTTAACCCGCGGCGTCTGCGTGAAACACGCCATCTAACTTTACCCAAAAATTTTAAGCTTAATTTTAATTTTTTTTTTGGCGAGAAATTTTTGCTTTAAGCAAAATGAACCCAAAGTCGCCGACGCGGCGTCCTCTGGGCATGAGCGTTCTTTGAATCACGTGACCACCAGCACGTGCTTCAGCTTGTCTTTTCAGGAAACTTAGTCTTGTTACTTTCCGCGATGTGTACAGTACTTTTTGTCAGTCTATATGCGTCCAGTTGAGCCGATTAGTAGGCAAACGGATTCCTGGTGTGTGTTTGTTACTTTAGTGAGGTGTTGGTGCTTTATATAGGTGCTCTATAGCGCACTATATTTTTGTGCGAGGTGTTAAATTATACGATGTTACAAGTTCCGTGTCAAATGCCCCACGGCAAACGCCGCGGCCTTTTTTGCCCCGCTTTCACAAGCCCCAGTTTCAGAAGCCCATGACGCGAATCCCCCGTGTCAGGTGGCCGGGTTCTGAGTGCGAGGGCGAAGCATTCCTTAACCAAGAGACAGTAAATGTGCACTCCAGCTTGTGTAACATAATCATGCCGTAGCCGGGATTCAACTAAGGAACAACGGAAAGAAGCTTCCCGTCCTTCAGGCGTTCTCTATACAACTTCACGTAATGCGATGTCAGACGTGAGAAAGCATAGAAAATATCAGTCACTGGCAAAATATTTAAAGTTACAGTGTATTAATAAGCCTCTAGCCAAAGCTTTCATTCACTGCGAAGCACGCGCGGATTCACAGTTTTGGCGAACTGGGTTCTATCAAAACTATTTACCCGGAACTCGTGGCGCCATACGTAATACGTATTCAGCACCAAACACCGATTTCATTACTCTTACGTCGTTCTAAATATATTTTTATTTATCAAAGTAGATAAAGTATATAATTCTACGCCTGAGTATAGACCAGTGTACGCTCTGTTCCTGGGCGCAGCCATGTTTGTTTATGCTGACGCCATGACACAGTAGAGGAGCCGCGCTTTTCGCGAGACGTCGTATTTTTTAAACCTTCGCACATATCGTAGTGCAAGAACGTCAGAAATGCATAGTCACGAAGCTTCAAGAACAACCCCGCTGATAGGAGGGCCGTAAAAAGCAAACATCTTTGTTACATTTCTTCACAAGAGCCTGCTTTTGAGATTATTATTTCCCATGTTTTATCGCCCGGGGCTAGGATTTCGGACACTGGTCTGCATCTCTAAGGCAGCGGAGTGTATCGCTTCATGGTTATGCATACTTATGCATTTGGCCATTGTAATTTGTGTGTCATTCTAAGTCTTTTGAAGGTTCAAGTTAACCTTCTATTTTTGTTTCTTTAACTTAAAGGCCGCTTTGTAGACCCTCAACAGATTAGGTTAAGAAAAAGCACAATGCTGGTTGAAGCTGCGAAGAGAGTGGGATCAGGGGCAGTGAGGACGGTGCTTTTATGGCATTGGGGAAAATAAGGACACGTGGTAATTCGGGAATTCTCAACGCGTGGACAATTGTCCCGATTATGACGACCAACCCATTGTTATACATTTCGTGCATTACTTAAATTATTCCACGTGCCATATGTTACATATATGACGATTCCAAGAGGTGAGTGGCATCTGTTGTGCATTTACTTAGCAATGCGTACTTTAACCTAACTAAAAGTGAACGCATATGTTTAAAATATATATACATATATATTTTAAGTGTTCGACTGCCGTGACTGAAAGTATAATAAAAGTACACGCATTGACAGTATTTTTGTGTGTGTGCTGAAAAATACATTTGACTAAAATGTTTACATTAATTAAATAAAAAAATCAGCAACAATCAGCAAGATAATTCGTTTTCTACAAGAATGAATAAATTACACGTTACGATTATTACTTTCAGGTCGGTATTTTGAATGCCATAAAGACTGGCAATACAGTTTGCGCACTACTAAAGCTTATATTATAGTATAGTCGACACAGCGCATATTTTTGCATCAAATCTGTTTGCAGCTATTTATGTTGGAAGATGGATTAGAAGATTGTTTTATACTTGTAAATAAAAAACGCCTTTGAGGCTTTTACTTGTAAATAAAAAAACGCCCACCACATACAAGGGTACCAGTTGACGCATCTCTAAAATAAACTCTCCAGTTGCCATATATCCCTTTACGTATGAGAAAAGGGAGAAAGGGAATATAAGAATCCGGCGGCGTCCGATGTCCGAGTTCGAGTAGAAGTGTTGTCCAACCACCGCCACCACAGTTTCTTTATTGATAAACCTAATTCGCTGCGATGCCTTGTGTACACATATTTTGCTTCAAAATATATTCAGCAACAATTCTCAGACTGTTGAGTTTTTTGTATAGTTAAGTACCAGATAATGTTAAACATAAACTAGAGTACGAGTATTAACTCGCTTTCTTTTGCTCAAAATAACATGACGGTTTCGAGCGAGTACGTTCTGACAGCCACTTCTAAGTCGTGCCGACATATTAACGGGATTTCGGGAAGCGCGACGCAACAAAGCCGGGAACACGTGCGACGACCGAAATATTGTACACACAGGGGAGGTTTTGGGAAGAAGGGCGGCTTGTTTTAATTAACTGCTGCACATTGCTCGTCTCCACCGATGTTTACACGGAACGAGAGAAAAAAAAAAGCCAGGATTTGAGACTCGATCCCGCGAGGGTCGCGCGTCTTAATTAAAATCGTGAACCTTCCTGCTCTCCTCCTCAGCGGCGTCAGCCGTCGGAACCGTTTTTGGACGACACTTTGGAGTGAGCGGCTGGTATTAAGCAGGGGCGGAATTAAATTGGGGATTATTAAAATAAGGTCCAAGTGTTACTCTTATCAGGAACTCAAGAATCGAAGGTAAACTTTTTTAAGTAAGAAACAAATGCAGCAATTAAAGAACGATCATTATAATGTCTCACCATGTTTGGTTTGTTAAGTTAACTCGCGGTGATTATCGAGGTTGTGCCGCACTATAGGTTTAATACTTATTTATTGATACTGACATAATAGAGTGATGTCCCGTGAATGCCGAAGCCGTTAATGTAGATTCCCTGCTGTAAATAAACATTTACGGGAATGAACACGGGCTTTTGTCTCGTTCTCAAAGACAACACACTTTATAGGCAATTATTGGGAGGAATGGAGGTGTTCGTATCAAAAAGACATAACTAATACAATGATGACCACAATCTAGCAATGAATGTTGCAAAAACAATATTTCGATCACATCTTCCGTTAATGACCGAATTTATGAAAATTATTTTCTTGACATTAAGCTTCATTCCGCATTGAACACAGCCAATGAATATGAAAGACATTTTAAGAACTGCTCCAATGACAGACATTTTGAAAACTATTCCAGCGAACAATTAAACGGCAAACATAAAACAAAACAATTTTTCTGCAGTAATAGTCTTGCCATGAGGGATGTAGATATTATGAGCAAGGACAACCCCCCCCCCCTCCTACTATTTATAGGCCAAAAAATATTTCTCGATGCACGGAATTCAAACCAACTCTGCCGTGGACGAAAGAGAACAGCAGTGTGAGAAATAATTGAATGAAGTTTACAAATCTCTGTCATGCGAAACTAGAGCAGCAGCTCTTGAGGAGGAAGAGGGGCGGGTAGGAAGGGGAGGGTATGCTCCTCCACCTCCTCCTCCACCCCTTCTTTCTCCTCTCCACATCCTCCTCTTCCTCCTCCTCCTCCTCTCCTTCCCCTTCCTTCCTCCTTTCCTCCACTGCTCCTGCGGCTAAATTTGGCTATGGGTGACGTGACATGAAGTCGTGACATCAATTTCCAAGCAAACTTAAGCAGGGCAATTCAAATGGTGTTGAGGTCTCGTGATTTTTCACGCTAAACATAGAAAAAAATTCCCGCTAAATTTAGCGAAAAAATTCTTCAGCTAAATTTAGCGGAAAAGTTCTACACTAAGTTTAGCTAGAAACTTTTACCCTCGTGACGTCACACGTGACCCTTCCCCCGCACTCTCCTCCTCCTCCTCCTCAAGAGCTGCATACTAATTCGGAGTTATAGAGAATCATAAACGTCTTTCATTTTTCGTATTCATAGACACCTTCTGTGAGCGCTTGGAATTATAGCGTGACCACGTGGAGCTTGGTTGACAACAGTCTATTTGGTACCGCATAAAATATTCAAGACAGCTTACGGCAACGGAAACTTTAAGCTGGACGAGCGCGTAAAAGGAAGTTCCCGAGACTGAGAATTGACGAATAGGTCTTGTTTTGTCGCTTGATTTTGAAGTGTACACTCTCCGGCAGCAAAAGACCCACTGGGAGCGCGTGGCCGAGGCGGTGGCTGGCGGAGGCGCTGCGAGCGCTCCGGCAGTTCCATTCTGCTTCGAGGAAGGACGCTCACTCGGGCTCGGCTAAAGCGCAACGCGCTTATCAGATTGTGTTGAGCCCCGAGTGAGTGTCCTCCCCTCGAAGCAGAATGGAATTGCCCGGAGCGCTCCGCAGCGCCCCGCCAGCCACCGCCTTGTCACGCGCGCTCCCAGTGGGTCTTTCATATTGCCGGAGAAAGTACCTATGAGAAAATTATATAGCAACATCTAGCTGAGCTTTAGATGCGGGAGTTCAGGTACAGATGCCATTGAAAGACGGCGGGGAAGAGCTGAAGTGCACCGTCTCCATTCACGCGTCCCCGGCAGAACCCTCACCCACTCGCTCTCATTTAGCCTTCCCTTATTTGAGACCGTCATAAACAGCGGTCGCTATGACGCGGCTTCATGAGATGTCTGCCTACAAATGCCCCATGGCAAGTGTCGGGGATATTTATAATTTTATTTTTTAAGACATTAATCTAATTAGTTCGAATAAATAAAAACAAAAGAATATCTGTCGACGGGAGCTTAGACAAGGAATTGTTGGTAATCTAAAATGGTTGGTTTTGACACCGCAAAGTGATAAAGTCTTGCACACGATGAGATTTATTTAATTAGAGTGGAAGAATGAAACTTTTCGCAGTCGACCAATGACGCTATTGCGCATACTCCAGCAAGATGCGAAGGAAAATAAATAACCTTGGGAAAGAAAAAAGGGGAAAGAAGGAATTGACCTATACCAAAAGTAGGCAGGAAAAAGTAAACTAAGAAAAGGAAACGGCTCTGAGGTGAAGAGGTCGTTTTTAGGACGAGGACTCGTATTTCAATTAACAAACGACCGCTCGATTATGAGGCCCCTCATTAGGACGGGACCTTGTGTGTTTGGCCGGAGGTGAGGCATTCAAATGCGGGATTTTAGTCGAGGATGGGGATGTCCGGCAGTGGGTCGGATCATGAATCATTGCGTACCAAGTTTTCAGTGGACAGACGCCGGATTCCTGCTCGCCAAAAGAGCAGACGTTCTTCCCAACTTTTTCAAGAATATGGCTTAGTTGGGACGTTATTTTGTGTAGGGTCAAGATTGAATCACTTTGAAATTTAACAATACTGTCTTTATTGTTAATATTGTGTGGGAATATAAGCTTAGTTTACAACGCAGTTTGTTTCGCAATGATTTTGTCAGCTTCGATGCGGTGTTTCCTAACATCAGTTACTCACACCTTGGACAGAAATTCTTAGCTGCTGTAACTTGTCTAAATGTTTGCCAGAGGAAAATATACTAAGCGCAGAAACTGCACTCCAAAATTTGCTCTTTGCAATGTAATCTTGTAGGGACAAGCTCATTGGGATCGGTGAGTTATTGTACTTGGAAGTTCCAACATGTTTTTCTGGAGTGTTCACGTTAGGTTTAATTTTATACTATTACAAAACAAAATTGCCGATGTAGTTGCTGAGAAAGCAGAGGGATATATATATAATAACTACAATCTGAAGAAACATAGATTTAATGAGACGGAGATGAGAGAGATGAAATAAGTTACCTCATGCTCTGCCAAAAAAAAATATATATATATATATATTCTCTTCAGTGTGATAGGTTGGTACTAAGAAACGACTGAAAACAAAATGCAAGAAAAATAAACGACTAAATTTTCAACCGGACATATTTGAAATCTCAGAGTTGTTCTACAAAGAAGGCTGAAACGACAAGAATGTGTTTATCAAAACTTCAACGAGGTAAGTAAATGTACAATGTCGAATACGGCTATTCTATCGGACTTTTAAAGCTATCTGACGACCTGGATGATTTAAATGTCGGACAGGTGGTACTTCCCTGCTAGACAGAGTTATTTATCAGCCGCGACTAATGATGTTACGAATTCCCAAGAATTAATCATGAATACCATCCGCTGATTAGAGTGGGAGTCATTATCAATTCTAATTTGTTCCTCAGCATTAATTTGTGCACACTTTGGCAAATGTTTGTTATGGGCATTATAATCTGAGTTCGCGGATCCCTGTCTTTTTTATGCTAAAACGCTAATTACAATAAGAGTGATGTTACTCTCGTGCTTCGGTGGGAATCCTAGATAAATTTGTATATTAATGGTCACAACTATGGATAAAGAAAGCTTCTTTTTCTTTCTATGTGGGTCTACTTATAAAGAAATCGACTGAAATCTGTCGTCGGAAACATTCGTTTTTCTGTTCTGCGTCACTTTGTTATGGTGTATATCTATTGTTTAAACCACAGTGGTAATTTATTCAGGCAATATTCACGCAATATTGCTTCTTCCAGAAAACTCAACTTCATATTTTTATAAACCAGATTTATATACGTTTCAGCCAGATATTGAAGTAGTGACATTAATATAATAAAATTTTAGTAATAAAATTCCTTTTTGCTTAATGAGTAATGTAATGATTTACTTCACTAGGCTGGAAATTAAGTAATCTAATTAGTCACTTTCGGGCAATAATTTTGAGAAACGTACTTATTACTTTTGAAATTACTTTCTTTCCCAAATGAGACCTTTCTTTCATGATGAATTGTCGTGTGACATCAGAACAAATTAAAGACGGCCGTCTTAGAGCAAAGCCTCGTACAAAGCATACGGCAGACGCACAAAGGCGCGCTTAAAAGGCGATGGAGATGGAGAAAAAGTTTCTTGTGACGACATCGCTGGAAGGCAAATATGGCTCACGAACTCCAGAGAATAGAAATTTATGGTACGACGCCATCATTACGGTACTTTTGGTGACTCCAGCGAAATCGACGCCGTGCAGCGGCAACGCCGAGAAGCTCAGGAGAGGAGGTCGTTTCGACTCTGTCGTCTGCTGTCGCTCCTTGGTTCCCGTAGGCAGCATAAAAAGAAAGATCGTTTCCAGTAATTGTTTTTATGCTTCCGCCATGTCATTCTTACGCACTGCCGAGAAGGCGGTTTCTACCGTCCAAACGTCGCTTGGAGTTCATAGGTAACACTGATTTTTACGTGGCAGTGCAACACATTTATTGTGGTCGGCGTGCTGAACGACGAAAAACGACCTCCATTCGTCCGCCTTTTTGCCTGACCAGCGCACCCCCTATAGTTCCCTAGAGCCGCGAATACTCCGGCCACCCCTAAGCCGAAACTTAGGTGGAGCTTGCATACCCGCCGGAGGCCGGACCAATCAGCCGCCTCCCTTTCATTTCCTGATCCGCCTCTCTGCGCGTGGTATAGACGGGAGCGTTGTAACATTGGGAAAGAGCGATGCAACAGCTTGTGCAACGAGGACCTAGCGCCACAGCGGGCAGTCTCAGCTTAGGAGTGAACGGAGTATATATATGTGTGCACTGAGTTCACCCTAAGCTGACAGTGCAATGGGAGCTACGAGCTCACCGGAACCAATCTACAACCTCTTTTTCATCACCTGACCCCTTGTCTGCGTGTGAGGAGTGAACGAGAGCTTGGTTACGTGGCGAAAGATGCACGTGCGACTGTTCCAACGAACAGGTGGCTTCTCCTACACGGTCAGTTTGGGGTGAACGGTTAATAGGCTACAATGCGAAGAAGGGCAGGTCACCGGTAAGGTCAGCACATTTTATTCTTTCTTTCTTGTGCGCCCAGCAACAGCCGATGCCTGAATGCTGGTACACACAAATATACTCTGTACAAAAAAGGAAACACAAAAACATTGATCCTAATAAAGCTGAATGCTTAGGGCATTTTTAAACGAGCTTTCATTACCGAAGATATCAACCTCCGCGCTGAGTGTATTAGAATTATTTTGAATACGCAACATGGGAGAAAGAGAACATGACGTCTTGCACATCGAACGTGTTGGGGTTGCGACTGCTCACATAACGGATAAAGAGAGCAGAGGCATACGTTCAGAAGAACTTAACGTTTCATGCACAGCTTTGTGCAAAAATACATAACCTCGAAAATTTCGCCGAGCTACTAATGTCTGCAAGTTCATCCTGTGTAACACTGACTCGTGACTAAAAAAATTCGGCGACCGTGATAACGGTTGTACAGAATGCGTGGCAGCTTGCTCTGAACATGTTCTAACTTCTCAGAGCCTGCCACACTCAAACAGTTCCAGACCACGGAGCCGAACTGAAGTTTTGAACGCCACAATAGAGTGTAAAGCCTGAAAAGACACGAGGGCTCCTTGAAATCGTGGGTTATTCTCAAAGACAAACCTAAAAGTCGGAAGCATGAACTCACCAAATTTGACAAATGTGCATCAAAACCCAGGGTGGAATCCCCATAGACGCCCAAATCCCACACACAATCTACTCGACGTAATGGTTCGCTTTTTTAGCTTATACGAAAAATTGAGAACACATTTTTTGGGCGATAAAGAAATCACAAGCATTTTTTTCTGCTTTAAACGCAAGTTTTGCATCTCACACCATAACGAGATTGCAGATATGTATTTTTGGAAAAGTTCGCAATCAGCATTCGATTTGATATATCTGTAGATCTTAATATCATCGGCGAACTGGAGCAATTTGGAAAGTTTACACAACGATAAAGGTCATTAACAAATTTAGTAAGGAGTAAAGGCCCCAGAGTTAAACAATGGGGAACACCAGAAGGACATATGCAAGATCTCGATAACTCAGCGCTAACACCGCTAACACGAACTCTGCTAATGCACCCAGTCAAGTATGTTTTGAACCAGAGACATAACGGCAAAGACACTCCATATACTTACTGTTTGTAAAGTAACAGTTCATAATGCACATGGTCCAATGCCCTGCTTAGGTCAAAATAAATGGCGTTGACCTGACCACGGTTGGCGACAAAAACAAAATATGAGAGAAGTGGAGACGTAGATCTTCAGCCCCTTTGCTGTTTCGTCAAGCACGGTCGAACTGTAAGCTTAACGACCATCGTGAACAACAAATGACCGGAATGAATGGTTAATCTCAAACACCTTGTTAATGACTCGAAACGTTTCGTGCGTAGCCTTGACCTTGGTAAATAAATATGCTTTTTGTAGTCGGAATAGACGGGAAGCGAGTAAAGCAGGAGCGGCTCGCGGTGTTCATTTCTGCGTTTCCTTAGAGAATTTATTCGGGAAGAAGAAAACGACCAGATATCGCCACCTATGTGTTGAGAAAGTACTCGCTTTAAGAAGCTGGCGTCATCCCTTTCCTCAACTGGCAACACATCTGACCAGAAAACATCCATACCTCTTGTGTCACAACACGCATAAGCTTGGGAGCTTGATGTGTTTTGGAACAATACACCTCGAGATGAATGCCAGGGAATGCGTCAACTAGTGAGAATGATCGACAATATTTAAACTGTGTCCGACTCCGAAGAAAAGCGTCTCACATGAGGACTTTTATGAACGAGCTCCCATGGCCCGACTTCAGTTACTGATACGGACTATAACCTTGTTTTCAAAATCAGGAACACAAAACCATATCACCCTTTAACTAACGACCTTCACCGTTGAATTATCAGTGAAACCGGTGAGTCGACTGTCTCAGAGTTACATCTAAAGATGAAGCTTTTGATCATGTACATTCCTTTTTTCGTGTGCACCAGCGGAAAGACTGTTTAGTATAATTAACTTTGTGGCGCACGAAGCTGTTGCGAAGTAAACAGAATGATCTGAGTTCTGGTTTATTTACTGCAAATAAAATGAGCCCGGATTATTGCCTCAAGGTGTTCAAAAGTAAGATCAAAGTAATTTCATTATTTTTGGAAAGTAATTGCAATGTGATGTCATTACTTTTATTCTGCGGTAATTTATAATAAAATTTAATTACAGTTTTGCAGTTTTCAAGGAAGTAATTAGTACTGTAATTTAACAAATGTTTGCGAGTAGTTTTCCCATCTCTGATTTCAGCATATTACCGAAGCTAGAAAATAAAGGTTTGTCAGGTGGCCAAGAAGTCAATTTAGTTTCACAGGCAGACATATTTCAGTGTTGGTCGTGATAACACGATTATAGTCACTGACACATTAAGAAACGCAGGGCGGGACTTATTATCATCAGCGGAAGCTTGCGCCCTGATTGGTTCTTCCGAGCTTTTATCAGCTAATTCCGCGTTCTTATTGACTTCGCAGCGATGATAAGGTGCGCGGAACAACGACGGTTTACCTTTCTGAAAATGCTTGTGGCTCTAGGTCATTACATTTCTTTCATGCATAAACGAATGGGTTTACAAATTTTGTGTGTCTGTCTAGTTCTGCGAATGCTGCACCTCGTTTCGGGTTGTTAGCGTGCGTAGCCTTTTAACGATTAAATTTATTTTTGAGTACATCGTTTTTTTATATTGTGTAGCGTGCATTAGACTTCGTGAGGACTTCTTTTACAAACAGTATTGGTCGTGGATCGGGCCGCAGAAAGGCTACGCTCAACGAAGTACACGTTTCTTTTTTCATACACTACCCACATAAATTTGCTGAGAAAGGTAAAAAACGCAGGCGTGCTGGTCAATAGAGTTCATAGTAACCCTGATCCTGAGTAGAAATTTCGTTGTCCTGACCATTTTTTATTGTTCCTATACGTCTCAGGCTTACTATGGATAGATTTGTTGTCCGGAAAATTCAACAAATTTTATCGTACGCGTTGGGAGGAATACGCTAACCTCGGTTTTTGTGCAGGGGACTGGGAAAAAGGCGCGTTAAACGTCAGTTCAAAACTTAACAACTCTTATGAGAAAAGCAAGAAAAAAAAGAAGAAAACTCTTGATTCGTTTTGAAGCAAAATGTAAAAGTATAGTTACAATTGTGTGCAACTATTTAGTCACTGAGAGTCTAAAAACGCCGGGCGTGGCCAATCCCGAGTAGCTTATTATGGCTCTAGAGCCAGTGAGATGATGGCAATAACAAGGTCAAAGAGCGAATCAGGAATCAATAAAGGTGAACATAATAGTTCACACCCTGTAAGCTTTAAGTCACTATAATTATTCCTCCCATTAAGCCAGTGTAAATTATAACGGTCCCATGTGACACCGTTCTTTAAAACACTGAATCATGGCTTTTACTATTAGACAATGTTAAGTCTAATAGTTCAAGGAGCGCATATAGAAACAAAGCGAAAGAAAAGGGGTGAGATGAGACGGCGACGGTTGTCGAAGGCTTTTTCCGGAACGGTCCTCATGGCGGCCGGGGGGTAATCTTTCAAAGGACCAAACACCTGTCCGCCCAGTCGCGATCCTCCGTGGGCCTAACGAAGGTGTCAATCAATGGCCATCCGGATTCAAGAGTGAGAGAAAAGAGAAGGATGGAAAGAGCTGAAGGTCCAGTTACAGTTTGTTTTCCCCCTTGTTTCACTGAGGTTATAATAGGTCATTTTTTCTTGATCTTTTACTTACCTCCTACTTGAGCAAAGAGGGACAGTAGTCAGTTGATAAGTTACAAACCTCTAATTTGTTTTTGGGTGTTACTGAGAGAGGGAATGTACATCTTTTGACTTTGGATGCAACCGGATTTGTGCGGCGCCTGTGTATTGGGGAGGAGCGACTGAAAACATTGAACAAATTATAATATCGAAATTTGTATTCATTCTTGTTTGTCTTGAACTGATAATAAAACAGTAATAATAGTAATAATAATAATAGTAATTGATGATGATGAAGACGTTTATTGCGTGTTCAAGAACAGCCAGTGGTCTTTTTGTTGAAGCACGAGGAAAACACTGAGACAAGGAATATAAACAAGAGAGGGAAATCAAGGCGTAAAAAGGCATAAAAAGCGACACGAAGGCAATATATAATAAAAGTGACGACAAATATTAATCCTGATAAATACACATCCAATGAATCCATAAAAGCTACATTAACCAATTTGCTCCAAAAACAGCCTTGACAAAGAAATCAAGAAAACCATTAACTGCGTCACAATAATAATAATGACTCGGAAAGGCCTTAAATGCTGTCGTTGAATATGTCTAGTTTTTTGGTGAGGTCACTTTATTTCAGTTGCATGCGGGTGACGGGGTTAAACATTTTTGCCGTAGGCGGATAAATGCGCTACTAGGCACAGTGCTGTAGTGTGGCACACGCAACGAAATATGATAAAATCTCAGGAGAATCAATCTTGCCATGTAAACATATTAAGAGAAATTAAATGTCAGCAGAGAACATGCGGTGATAAAGAGATTTGATATTGTAGTGGCTAAATACCCTGGAATAACTGCATGGCTTGTTTTGCAAGTAGCGGTAGCTAAGAATTTGGGCGAATTTATTTTGAACGCGGTCGAGTAAAGCTTCATTTGATCTCGCCAGCCCGTTCCACTCTACAAATGCGTATTCCAAGCAGGATAGGCAAAGACTTTGAAAGAGTGTGATAAACACAAAAGGCTGCGAAAAGTCACTTGTTATACGGCTGATCACTCCTAGCGTTGTCATAGCAGTAACAAATGTTGTCTGTACATGCGAGCGTAACTTTAGATTTGAATCGAACTAAACACCCAGATCTCGAATTGTTTCAGTCCGCACAATTCTCTCGGACTCATTTTCGTAGGGGAACATAATTTGTACCGTTATTCGACTGTTTGTGACAACTTTCGTTTTTGTTTTACTGAGCACTAAATTACTGACCGAGCATCAGTCTCTCATCCTGCAGGTCGTGGCAGTCCGCCTCTGACTTGACTTCTTGAAATATCTTCATGTCATCGGCAAACTGAAGAGCGGATGACTAGAATAGGCACGACTGTACATCATTGATAAACAATGTGAACTATAGGGGTCGCAGAACCGAGCCCTGGGGGACACCAGAAGTGGTGAGATATGAAGAAGAGTACACATCCTCAATTCTATCTCTATTCTGCTGGCCTCTTAGGTAACAAGAAAACCAAGCAAGGATTGATCCTCTCACTTCCATTCGCTGTTGTTTGCTGAAAAAAAGATTATGGTCCACTAAAATCGAATGCCTTGCTCAGGTCAGAATAAAAGACATCAAGCTGACTGGGCTCAATCACAATGGATAGAGCGATATTCATAGAACACGTTAAATTGGTTACAGTGGACCGACCTGGCATGAAGCCCTGCTGACATGCGACAATAAGGTTTCTGAGAAAACAATTATATATTGATTGTATATATATATTGCCACGCGCGACGCAAAGCGAGCGCGTACGTGGCCGAATGGTTACCGAGCTTGACTGTCGCCCGGAGTTTCTGGGTTCGATTCCAGGTAGCGGAGTGTTCCTTTATTCGTTATTTCTACTTGTCGTTCTCGCAAGTTCGAAAAGTTTCTAGTCTTACCGAGTTACGAATGCTCTACGCGCCGAACGCTCTAGGCCGAATGTTCCAGAAATCCACGCTGGGATAAAAGGTGCCCCACGAGGGGAGCCGGGGTCAGTCTCGCCCAGCGTTCGAACGATCCTGCTAATCCGCCGACTTCGACGCCCGCGACGCTCTGTTGTTATCTTCTATTTCCTTTTGTTTTGAGCACAAGTTCGCCACATTAAACGTTTATTAATTCCTGTTTATTTATTTCTCTTTTTGTTACCACCCTTGACAATTTCATAAAACACTGTACATTAATCAGTATATCTAAGCCAAAGGAGGCTTGAGGGACAGAACTCGGAAAATTGGACGACGGAGTGCATTGTATGGTCAAAAGAAGTCCAACTAACAGCAAGAAGAAGCCCAGGAAGAAATCAATAAAATTGTAATCCTACAATGATATATCTAACATTTGTTTTAAGGTTTTGATTATATTGGCCTCGTAGAGACAATGAGGTAATATAATAAAGACAAAGGGAACATAATAAGACCGAACTCTTTTCCCATGACGTATAACAAACATGGGACTTCAAAGCGAGACTTACAACGAAGGTTCCTGCGGGCTACAAAAGGACACTAAGATCATTTTTAAATTTCCAATAATAATATATAATAATAATAATAATAATAATAATAATAATAATAATAATAATATTAAGAATCAAGAATCAAGTTTCAATCAATTAAGAATCACCTTTTGTTTGGTGCCCAGGAACGGCCATCCGGCCTTGGTGCTGGCACACCCATACAACTATAAAATATTTAAAAAAAACGCACCACATCCAATACAGCATGACGATATAAACCAAATTACAGTAAAACAAATACTCAAAACACGCATCTAGAAAAACAAAACATGCATAATGAAAAGGTGTCAGTCGAACAGACACGGCCCGAGAGAATTGAATAGACATTGACAATGAGCACAAAACAAAGCACGCTGACAGTGAGACAAATCAAAGTAATCAGGCTTCCTTACAAGCAAAACACACGGAGAGATATTATAAAGCTTTACTTATATTCACAAAATATGTCCAGGTAGCTGGCATGACCATGGTACGTTTTAGCCATACGAAACAGAGGGTCATGATTGTCTGAAGGGCATGATACATAAACATTTATCGGCACACGCGTCGCCAAGTGTGGGATTCGTAGAGATATGTCAGCGATCAGGCTAGGACAGTCAATAATACCAGGAAGTGTTTCAAACAGGAGTAATAAGTCTCCTTTTTTCCGGCGTTGGTTCAAGCTCGATAAATCTAGGTTCACTCATTACAAAGCTATTCTGCACTAAAGGTAGTCTATCATGAAAGTAACGATATTTCTAGATTGACAGACATTTATTTTGAACTCTCTCCACCTTTAAAGACATGCTCTTAGGGATACCGTTTCCACACAATGCATGCATATTCCATATGATATCTTGACAATGCAGACTAAATGAGAAGTACCGTCTTGCGATTCGAAAACTCTCTACAGATTCTGCAGGCCACTCCCAGTTTACAATATGCGGACAAAATTATTTTAGTTACGTGAGCGTCGAAGCGGAGGGAAGAAGCGAATAACATTCCTAGATCTCGAACCTCACTAACGGGACATAAAACCTCCGAATGAATCTTGTATGAGAAACATATACTGTGATTCTTTCGTGTGTAACTCATTACTTTTGTTTTTTTCCTTGTTTAAGAGCAGACCATTTGTGAAGCACTAATTATCAGATACGGACACATCGCTCTGAAGCATCTCGCAATCTTTTTTTCGAAATATCTAATGTCGTCCGCATGTTGTAGAATCAAACAATGAGGAAGAACCAAAGACACATCATTCAGAAATACAGAAAAAAGAAGTGGTCCCCGCACTGACCCCTGAGGAACTCCGGGAGTGGCTTCAAATCTGAGTGAATACTCCCCGCTCACACGAACAAGACACTTTCTGCCCGAAAGGTAATCTCGCAGCCAATTGTACAGTGACCCACAAACACCATATCTGGACAGTTTGAACAACAGCATGGAGTGGCCCACTACATCGAAAGCTTTGCTAAGATCAAAGTACACAACATCAATCTGTCCTCTTTAGCAAACCGCTTCAAAACGCACATTCATAAAAAAACAAGTTTGCAGTGGTTCATTGTCCTGATATGAAACCATGTTAGTTTGGCACGATTATGTTTTTCAGAGAAAAATAGTGTTTTATGAACTACCATTTCAAACAGCTTAGAGAAAGTGCTCAGCAAAGGAACCGGTCGGTAATTTGAGACGTCTTCTCTACTACCCGACTTATACACAGGAATCACAACTGCCACCTTACACATTTCGGGAAACACACCGAACCTCAAGGAGTTGGCAAAACGTTTTGAAAACACTGGGGCAAAAAATTTGTGATAGGCCTTAACCAGTGCACTAGGAGTCCCATCACTGGCAGTGGACAATGTTGAACTCAGCTCCTTTACGCACTCGTCAATAAAATTTTCATCAATGACGAGTAATAAGAGCTGTCCACCCATCGCCAACAAAGGAAAACGTGAATTGTCTAAAGTGCCAACACGATAGACAGACCTGAAATGATGAGCGAAAGAATATCAGTCGTCGCACGTGGTGTTGCCTTTATCGTCCACGAGAATAATGTCTGTTCGGGACCGTTTTCCTGGCCGACTTGCTTACTTTTCTGCTTTTCTTAACGACACAATAGTTATCTGAAACACATTTAGGACGTTTCCAACCAATTGCAGGTACCATGCAGTCTCCAATTATCACCGTCTTACAAGAGTCCTTCCCACTCAGTGCCTCCTCAACACCCTGAAGGCAACATTGAAATTCTTCAGGAGTCATGTCGGGAGGAAGATGCAACACTCCTATTAGCAGGCGCTCTCTGCTCCTATATTCCGATTCGATCCAAGCTGACTCGTAATGTATTTCGAAATCTGGGCGCCTAATGCAATGGTACGAACTGTCCACCGCCATCTTGACACCGCCACCCGCTTTCTTACCGCTTGAAAGACTACGGTCACTACGGTGTACCTTATAGTGGGGTGGAAAATACTCGGCCGATAAAATCTCCGGGCACAGCCATGTCTCCGTAACATAATATAGAAAAAAGCAGTTGAGCAAACATTTCTTTTAAAAACTCACTGGGCTTTGTACCTAGGCCGTAAACGATTTGATAATATACTTTTAATGTACTTACATGCGATAAATCTAAAGTTACGAATTATGACTGCTAAGAGTGATGAGTAAGCTCATCGTGAAAAGGCGCCCTAAAAGACTTGTAGAGGCTCGCCGTTGGCCATAGGTACGGGTCACGAAGCCTAATGTATGTGAAGTCATTCACAGCGATATAGAAAGAAGCATATGTCTCGTACCTTGTTCTTAACCTACGACGAAAAGGGGAGCTGCGTTAACAGACGTCAATTGTCCAATCAGGTCATGATATGTCGTAGTCGGCGTCAGCTTCGATACAAAGATCACCCTTGGCCATGTCTGGTCTGCTCCGCGGCCGTGCCTCTGGCACTACAGACAAGCGCGAGCAGTCTAACGTACCCATAGACACAGGGTTCACTGGACTCGCCACTCCCCCTCTGGCTGCATCTCGTTGTCTATACCTGTTTTCACCTCAAGAACCGTAGGAAAAAAAGTCCGGCTCCTCGCGGAGGATTACTAATTTTCACTATTAGGTGGAGATTTAAGATATATTTAGTAGCATTTTGGACTGGATACACGTTATCTTATCAATGAGTACACGTTTCAAATGCTAAAAGCATCGCCCGTGCCTCCGAGAACCAAATCTGGCGAGAAATATTTCGTGCGGCGTATGAACAATGAGCAAAACTTACTGTATTATTCAGGTAAAAACGGGTATAGGCGAAGAGGCAAGCTGATCGGACACCGTGGACGCCAAAGCTACACCAAGACCGACATGCAGCACATTTTCGCCTGTAAAAGCTACGTGCTCGACAGGCTTGTACAGGGAATGATTTTGGCAAGATAAAGGGTCCTTGACGCTTCGCTGTCATTCAAAGTCAGGACTGCTCGGGCCACTTAGTGTAGTGCTTTCTCTTGCTCCGCCAAGGTCGGCTGCCGGAAGATTCGCAGCCAGAGCCTTTTGCGCCTCCGGGGTGTTCCGGTTGACGGGAACCCCCATGCCCGTGCCACCTCCCAAGGTCGCCACCGATGCATAGGAAGGAGGGGGTCCCGTTTCGCCGCGAGTAACTTCGCAGGCTGTGTACCTCGGCGTGGAGAGATTGAAGGAGGCCCATCTGCATTTTGCTGCGGCTTGATGACTTGGTGCGAACAGGAAAGTTCTCCTGCTTCAATGCTACTACTTGGTCGGTGAGAAAAGATATACCCTGCACCACGTCAGACAGGAGCTCATAAAGCGGCGCAAGAGAAGCGACATTCGGGGCGTTCGAAGCAACAGTCAAGAGCACAGAACCATCGGAGGAAGGTCCTCCCGGAATGTCAGCGTCGTCGATTCGGTCAGGCCTAACTTCCTCATTGTCTGGTCAATCGGAAGAAGAACAGCGGCTGCAATCGAAAGAACTCACCCCAGGAGTGATCTGGAGCAGCTCGTCATCAGGCAGCTTAATGCACTTTTGGTGAGTACGTTTACCGTGAATTCTAAATTTCACGAACTTCTGCTTTCCGTAAAAATAGAGAGAGCATGATCACCACCGGTCCTTGCTCGGAGCCATCTTGCGCCGCAAGATGGCGCCGAGCAATAATAATAATAATATTAATAATAATATTAGTTTATTGCACGAACACAAAACCAGGTATAGACACGGGCTCATCAAAGCCATCTAGGGCCTGTATGATGAACACCACCTTGAGGAGCGTGCTGCTCGTGAAGTGAAACAAAAAATCATAAATGCTAACAAATTTGTTTCCCAAAACACCTAAATATAAAACGTTAATTTAATATGATTATAAACACTATGTGACACCACATTACTATCATACCTAAAAAGATACACAATACATCACATACATTTTTTTTCTCGATCGGTCTTCAGATGGGCCTTAGCGAACACACTTCAGAGCTTTCTTTAGTTTTTGCACAACTCTATGTTGTGTAAGTCTCCGTGAAGCTTATCAAATATCTTTGGTATATAAAATGATCTTACGCTTTCTCCATAACGCGTTCTTCTTCTGGGCACTTCAAACCGTTGATTGCTTCTGAAAGACCTAGACACATACTTGGGGTTCTTAAAGGAACTGTCCCAGTAGTGCCTGGTGATAATGGTGTGCTTGAACAGCCTCAAAATTCGGCAACTGAAAGATTTAAACAAGTTGTCCTCTGCAAGAAACTCCGAGTTGTAAGCTACGCTTCTCAGCATACCTTTCAAGATACTATCAATCCTGGTATCCCACCACCTACAATTTCCAAATATAGTAATGCCTTACCTTAAAATACTCGTATCCCAATGTTTGCATCATCATCATCATAATATTCTAGATGGATAATGGAAGGTTGCTTTTAATGTATAACCGAGTGGGTTGAGGACCAGGTTCCAACTGATTCGGCCAGCATGCGCCGCGTGTGTCGATGACGATCACGGTGGTTGTGAATGAAGACGATGACGAAGTATGAACGTCAATCTTCTTAACATTTTCCCCCTCTATATGAAGGACGGCACATTGGCGTCATAGGGGTATCACAGAGCTGCGATTGGTGGGTAGTACTTTTTGAGTCTGCCGACGTGAACGGTGTCACGGTAACGATGGCGGTGGTCCACGGGAACCTCAAGAGCTTCTATGACGTAGTTCACTGGGGATGTTTGGGATATCACCCGATAAGGTCCGTCATATTTATACAGGAGCTTTTCAGAGAGGCCTACTTGGCGTTGTGGGATCCAGAGCCACACTAAGTCTCCGGGATTAAATCTGTTTGGCTGATGACGAGAATCATATCGGCGCTTTTGTTCAGCCTGGGAGTTGATGGTTCGCAGACGCGCGATTTGCCGGCACTCTTCTGCATAGGAAGCCATTTCTGAAAGTGTCTGATTTTCAGTTGCGTCTGAACGGTATGGTAAGATTGTGTCCAGGGTAACAGAGGCTTCCCTGCCGAACAAGAGGAAAAATGGTGAAAAGTTGGTGGTGGCTTGGATGCTAGTATTGTAGGCGAAAGTTATGAATGGCAGAACCTTGTCCCAATTGGTTTGGTTGGCGTCGGTATACATGGCGAGCATGTCAAGAAGGGTTCTATTGAGTCTTTCAGTTAACCCGTTTGTCTGTGGATGATATGCAGTGGTTGTAGAATGAATGGTATTGCAAGCTGCGAGAAGTCCTTGAACTAGAGCGGAAAGAAATACCCGACCGCGGTCGCTGAGCAGTGTGTGTGGTGCGCCATGGCGGAGCAGTATATTGGTTAGAAAGAAGGTTGCCACATCTTCTGCGGTCGCAGTTGGGAGGGCGGATGTCTCAGCATATCGGGTGAGATGGTCGATTGCAACTACAACCCAGCGATTTCCAGAAGATGAAGTGTGCAAAGGTCCGATCAGGTCAATTCCAACTCGTTCGAAGGGTCGCGAGGGACAAGGTAAGGGCTGTAATAGTCCAGATGGCGCTTGCGTGGGACGCTTTCGTCTTTGGCACTCAGCGCATGCTTGCACGTAGCGCTGCACGCTGCGATAGAGTCCGGGCCAGAAGTATCGCTGGGAGATTCGAGTGTAGGTTTTTGCGAAGCCGGCATGGCCACATGTTGCGTCTGAATGCATGGAATTCAGTACTTCGCCGCGAAGGTGTTGGGGGATGTAAAGTAACCAACGTTGGCCATGAGGCAGGTAACTGCGTCGGTATACAAGACTGTCCCGTAGACAAAAATGCCGAACTTTTCTTGAAAACGCGCGATCCGTAGATATTTGAGATCCGTTCAGGTGATTGATAATTTGAGTGATACGGGGATCTGACGCTTGATCGCGGGCCATATTTGTTAGGCTTAACGATTGAAGACAAAGAGGATCCTCGTCAAATAAGGTGTTTGGTGACTCTTCGGGAAGAGGGCAACGGGATAAGCCGTCCGCGTCACCATGCTTCTTGCCGGACTTGTAGCGAACTGTGTAGTCGAACTCTTGGAGACGTAGCGTCCACCGCCCAAGACGGCCAGATGGGTCTTTCAGTGACGCTAGCCAACAAAGAGCATGGTGATCGGTGACCACGACAAAATGGCGGCCGTACAAGTATGGTCTAAATTTCCCGATGGCCCACACGATGGCAAGACCTTCTTTTTCTGTTGTGGAGTAGTTTCTTTCTGCTTTTGTGAGCGTACGGCTGGCGTATGCAACGACGTAGCTGGTGTATCCTTCTTTCTTTTGAGTGAGAACAGCTCCCAAACCGAATCCACTAGCGTCGGTGTGGAGCTCTATGGGTGCGGAACTATCGAAGTGGCGTAGTATGGGGTCAGAAGTTAATAAATGCTTTAGTTTGTCGAAAGATTGCTCGCACTCTGAAGACCAGCTAAAGGTAGTGTTCTTGTTAAGGAGGCAGTAAAGGGGTTCGGCGAGGCAGGCAAATCCGCGAACAAACCTCCGAAAATATGAACAAAGTCCTAGAAAGCTACGAACGTCTTTAACACTTTGTGGATGTGGGAAATGTGAGACTGCTCGGATTTTATCCGGATCTGGTTGGATTCCTTCCTTGGAGACGATGTGACCAAGAACTCGAATGGATCTGCTCGCAAAGCGGCATTTCTTCGTGTTTAGTTGTAATCCCGCTTTAGACAGAGCTGAAAGAATGTTATCTAGACGGCGGAGGTGTTCTTCAAACGTTTGAGAAAATACTACGACATCATCTAGATAGCACAAACAAACTTTCCATTTTAGTCCACGAAGTACATTATCCATCATGCGCTCGAAGGTAGCGGGAGCATTGCATAATCCGAAAGGCATGACATTATATTCAAACAATCCGTCTGGCGTAGAAAATGCTGTTTTATCTTTGGAAGATTCGGCCATGGGAACCTGCCAGTACCCGGATCGAAGGTCGATGGAGGAAAAGTAGTTCGAGCCCTGAAGACAGTCCAATGCATCGTCGATACGCGGCATTGGATAGACATCTTTCTTTGTTATTTTGTTTAGGCGACGAAAATCTATACAGAAACGGACTGTGCCATCTTTCTTTTTTACTAACACCACTGGCGAAGCCCATGGGCTACAAGAGGGACGTATAACACCTTTCTCAAGCATTTCATTTACCTGCTCATCAATTAAATTTCGTTCAGCTAAAGACACCCTGTAAGGTCGTTGCCGTAGAGGGAGAGAGTCACCAACATTTATGTTGTGCTCTGTAGATGTCACGCGACCGAGTGAAGGGGAATTAACATCAAAACACTGTGCGTAGTGTTGGAGTAGAGCCAACAGGCTTTCTTTCTTTGATACCTCGAGGTTAGCATCGAGCGAGTCAGCGAGGAGAGGGTGAAGAGACTGACCAGGAGATCGGCACGTGATTTGAGTGGGGTTAGGGCTCGGCGTATCGAGGAACATAAGCTCACATTCGTCATATACTGAGGCTATTCCTACGGTGGAGCCTTGAGGGAGAAACAAAGAGGTAGAAGATGGGTTAGTCCCAACAAGAGAAGCAAACCCGTTGACGAACGTCGTTACACAATGCGGTACCACGATACCACTTTTGAGAAAGTTTGCTTGCGACGGACTAATGAGGGCAGTACAATTAACACAGTCGGGAGATGTGACACCCATTATGACGGAGGAGCATGGGGGGATTACGGTATCCTCAGAAAGGGAGAGTTTTGCATCTGGAGGGGGCTCACAAACATCGGATGGACCTACTTCAGATAGCTCAACCTCGCCATACGAGCAATCTATACACGCATCAGCAAGGGTCAAAAAATCCCATCCAAGTATAATTTCGTGTGAACAGGCAGGAAGCACGACGAGTTCAACCACATGAATTATCTGATCTATACAAATACGCGCAGTACATTTTGCCGTCGGAATTAAATTCTGCTTACCAGCTGTAAGAAGCGTATATCCCGAAAATGGTGTTGTCACTTTCCGTAGCCGTCGACAGAGATCAGACCGTACTACTGAAACTGCAGCTCCTGTGTCTACCAACGCCTTGACCGATACACCTTCCACATTAACATCAATCAGATTTCGCGGGTTATGAGGGCTTCCGAGATGTGATGCAGCTGCAACTCTTGCCTCATGAGTTGCAGTTAGCAGTTTCCCCATGCGTGGGATTGCTGCCGCGAGAGATCATGGGAGATGGAGATCGACGGCGCGGTGATGGGGAGCGGCTTGTCATCCTGGGACGATCGCTTCTTTCGGGTCGAGGGGCGGACATCTCGTAGTTGTCGCGACGTTCGGGTTCCATCGAAGGGTATCGGCCGTTGTAGGGTTCTTCATATCTTGTTGAGTTCGCGTGCAAAGGACGGTATCCTGGAGAATGGCGGCGGCAATATCGGGCGATATGTCCAGCAATGCCACAGTTGAAGCAAATCGGACGACCGTCCTGAGCCCTCCAGTACCCTGGCTGGGCGCTGACTGGAGGCTGAAGTGAAGCACGCGGAGAGGGAACGTGCGGGGACAGCAGTACTGGT
Source organism: Ixodes ricinus (assembly GCA_037355805.1). Lineage (NCBI taxonomy): Eukaryota > Metazoa > Arthropoda > Arachnida > Ixodida > Ixodidae > Ixodes > Ixodes ricinus. The sequence goes on along the minus strand of JAZHYW010055678.1, from coordinate 21,196 downwards.
CGCGCAACAACTTCGGCGTATGTGGGTGTTATCGGAGGGGAGGGGGACGTGGTACAGGCCCCAAGGCGGCGACGACTTCTTCTTGGATCAGACTGCGGATGCCCGGTGGCGCGACCGGAGGGGATGGTACGTGGGATACACGGGCGGATGTGCTCGTGCCCAGAATTCGCGTGACTTCTTCGCGAACGGCCTCGCGGATAAAACTGCGAAGGCTTTCGCGGGAAAACAGCGGATCATCTGGTGCTTGAGCAAGGCTCGCGATTGTGTGAACTGCGGTAGTTGAGCGCGGGACAGTCAGGCGTTGTTGGCGAATTTCTTGATAATTCTGACATGCCTCTACAAGCTTGCTCACCGTGAGGTCGCTTTGGGTGGCAAGGAGTTGGAATGCATCCTCAGCAATTCCCTTCAAGATATGGTTTACTTTTTGTTTTTCGGTCATGTCCGGGTTGGATCGTCGGCAGAGCTGGAGAACTTCTTCGATGTATGCCGTGAAGGTTTCTTCTGGTTGCTGGACCCGGATGTTGAGTTTTCTTTCGGCGGTGAGCTTTCGAACGGCGGGTCTTCCAAATACCTCTTTGATTTTTGCCGTAAACTCCTCCCAGGTGGTGAGCACGGCCTCGTGGTTCTTGAACCAGAGGTTAGCAACGTCCGAAAGGTAGAAGACAGCGTTGCTTAACTTGGTAGCTGGATCCCATTTGTTGTGTCGACTGGCTCGGTCGTAGGAGTCTAACCAGTCCTCTACGTCATCGTCGCCCGCACCAGAGAACCATTTCGGGTCGCGTTGCCGGAGTGCTCCAGCGCACACGACGGTTGCGGGGGTGTCGGGTGGTTGGTCGGAGGTGGAATTGCCGACGGAGGTCGTTGAACCGGTCGGCATGCTAGTTGTTAGGACGCGGTTGCGGAGTTCCAGGGTGGTATCTGGTTACCGGAGCCGAAGATGCTTGAGGTCGTGGAAAGCCTGCACCTCCACCACTTCTTAGATGGATAATGGAAGGTTGCTTTTAATGTATAACCGAGTGGGTTGAGGACCAGGTTCCAACTGATTCGGCCAGCATGCGCCGCGTGTGTCGATGACGATCACGGTGGTTGTGAATGAAGACGATGACGAAGTATGAACGTCAATCTTCTTAACAATAATAATAATAATAATAATAATAATAATAATAATAATAATAATAATAATAATAATAATAATAATAATAATAAATTTATTTACGCAGGATGTATTCAGGACGGCACTAGGCAGGTTCGTCGAAGCCAGCAGGGGCTTGTAGGACTGAACCTAATTAGCAGAGGTAAATCAGGAAGTTTCGGAAAATAATAAAATAAAGCAGAAAAACACCACATGGTTTCTTCAGTTTTGAAAACTATACAAAAATGTCAGTCAGAAAGTTATTGTCAGAGTCAAGGAAAAAAAAATACACAATACAAATATAAGCTCTTTTTCTAGTAGGAGGGAAAAAGAGGTATGGAAAAGTTCCAGTCGTATAGTATAAGAACTTGATGATAGGAGTCATACACACGGACACACACACGCACATACGCGCACATACAAGTACACAGACGTTACTGCATTACACTACATAAATAATGTTGAGTCGAAGAAATGTTCATGTGAGGAAGCAACACCAATTATGACGAAACCAGAAAATGAGATATTATAAGGCCTCTTCATCGATGGAAAGTGTGCGGAATGCCTTTCTGAGTTTCTTTTTGGAAGTAATCTCTGAAAGGCTTGGTGGCAATAGGTTAAAAATCTGAGGGACGTAGTACGAACGCATATTTTTGCCGTAGCGGGTATAACATATCGGAGTGAGGAATCTTGAAGCTTTCCGCAAGTTTCGTGAGATGGGGCGTGGAGACTTAAAATCGTCATTCCAGTTGTACTTGAGCACAACTGTCTCCAGAAATAGGGACTGAAAAGTTGGCATTGATAGCGCTTGAAAAAGATCTAAATCCGACAAACCGCGGTTGTACCCCACGCTTCTCAGTATTCCCTTCAAGACACTGTTGATTTTCTTTTGCCATAGTTTGGAGCATTTACCAAAAATAGTTATGCCATACCGCAAATTGGAATAGGCTAATGCATAAGCAACGCGTTTACGTAGAATGAAAGGCATGAATGCTTTGGTATTATAAAGCAGACAGGAAATACTTCGTAACTTAGCACACAGTTTCGTGAGATGCGAGTTCCATGAAAGATCGGAATCAAAATGTATTCCGAGATATTTAACAGTGTCGGAGTATGGAACTTCATTACAATAACATGGCGAACAGTGGGACGTGTGGAGATAAAGAGGAATATTTAAAGAAACAACTTTTAAAGGATTATGAAAGCAAACAAGCTTTGTTTTAGTTATATTTATAGTAATCAAATTCTGGTTAAACCAGTCCATCAGTTCGTTGGAACAGTGTTGAAGTGTTTCCATTGCTTTCGGGTAGGAAAGGTGACGTGTCAATAAAAGAGTGTCGTCAGCGTATTGGTAGAGAGTACAATTGGAAAGAGCAGTAGCCATATCATTAACGTAGATGTTGAAAAGAAGTGGTGAAAGGATAGAACCTTGAGGAACGCCGGCTTGTAAAGAAACTTTTGTACTATGTACATTATTGATTGCCGTTAGCTGAGAGCGGCCATGTAAGAAATTATTTAACAGTGAGAGAAATGGGCCGCGAAAGCCACTAGTGGAAAGTTTTTGCAGTAGAATGGAATGGCTAACTGTATCGAATGCTTTCGAAACATCTAGGAAACAGGCACAAGTAAATAGGTTATTGTCAAAACCAAAGTTCAGGTCGTCGGATAGTGCGTCAAGAAGTGGCTGCGTGCCTCGACCAGCGATAAATCCATATTGATTCGAAGACATAATGTCATGTTTGTCAATAAACGAGCACATTGTATTATATAAGAATTTCTCTAATATCTGAACAAGACATGGCAAAATGGATATTGGACGATAGTTTTCGACCCTACTTCGGTGGCCTCCTTTGAACAGAGGTTTTACAACAGCAAGTTTTAACTCGTTAGGTATGATGCCAGATTCTATTATTGTATTGAACAGAAGGAGAAGTGTGTTTTGAATATAACGGAAGTTTCTACGGATGTCATTCAGTCGTATGCCGTCAAATCCTGGAGATTTGTTGGGTTTGAGGCTCATTACTATAGATTCCAGATCATCTATAGTCATCGAAGGAAGCAAAGCTGAAGCCGAGTTGGAGTAAGAAAGAGAGAAGGAATTGGGGTTGTTTCTTGCTTTACCTGAGAAGGACGCAAAATACTGATTGAAGAGGTTGGCAGTTGCGAGTGAATTGTGTCCGAAGACATCGTCATATGAGCTGCCATGTGAACGCGGAGGAAGGCCTCGCAGGTCATTAATCAATTCCCAAGTTTTGGCTGAGTTCCTCCGATATTCGAAGAACTGTTTTTGAAAATAAATTCGCTTTGCCGATCGTATAAGCGCGTTGACTTTGTTGCGGATGGTCCTAAATTCTAGTTGAAAGATCTGGTTTCGTGGTGAGCGGCGGCAACGCTTCCAGGCTAACTCTTTAGATTTAATGGCAGACAGTATGTCATTATTTAACCAACGTAGGTCTGTTTTCCGCTGCTTTAAGTATATACATTTTTTTGAGGCGTTAGAGAACTGTGTCAGGAGTTGAACAAAGGAATGGTAGATTTGGGAAGGAGAAATCGAGACTTGGAAGGTGGCCCAGTCGTAATTGGCTATATAATTGTCGAAAGTGCGTTGGTCAACTATCGTAATACGGCGAGTATTAGTACTAGTGTCAACAGAAGTCGAACCAGGAAATTCTAAATGACATGTAACGAAGTAATGGTCTGATATTTTTTGTGTTATAATTGCCGAGCTTGTTCTTGCGGATCTGGCCCTTAAGTTTATATGGTCAATTGACGAACTTACAAGTTTATTGTTTAGGAATTCTTCCCTTGTAGGAGTGAGAATTGTGGCTTCAACTCCGTAATCGGATAGCAAAGTAAGGTACTCACAGACGAGCGATTTCGAGGGCTTCATTAAATCAATGTTTATGTCACCAGTCAGACAAAGGGTTGCATTTAACGGAAGAGATTGTAAAGAATATCGTAACTCGTCGAGAAAATCCTGAATGCTTTCGGAAGGTGGGCGATAAATAGCCAATAAGTAGATGTCATATACGGAGTTAAATATACGTAGTGCTATTGACTCACAAGAAGTGAATGAAACTGTTATCTTGGAGTGAAATAACGAAGTTTTAACGAATACCGCAATACCACCCCCACGTTTGTTATCACGAGTGTGGAAGGAGCTGCTGAACCCGGGTAATGAGAAAGCATCAACTTCTTCGATGCGAATATTAATTTCGGTAAGGATAAATACATCTGCTGTTGGAAGCACGCAGTCTACTGCTAACCTAAATTGGTCCCAGTGTTTCCGGAGGCTCCTTATATTGACATGAAATAAAGTAAATGAAGTATCCTGGCTAGGTTGGATGTTTTGAGAGTATGAGTGAAAGTCATTAAACTGAGAGTAAGTGACCATATAAGCCTATACAATTTGTTCCAAAGCAGCAGCATTGGTGATGCGGAGCACAGCAGAATTTACATCGTGCCTCGCGAAAATCTGACCATGTCGAACCCACACAAATTTGTATCCCTTTTCTTTTCCTTTCGTTCGCGCCATCCAGAAGAGTTTTTTGTTGGCATCTGTGAGATGGTCGTTAAAGTAAATTCTAGGCTGAGATTCTTCATGAGGCAGAGATCTCAAGCGGCCGCGACATGCCATCCAGCGTTCTTTGAGAGCAACCGAAGAAAAATGAACCAAAATTGGGGGAATGGCATCATGCCTAGCAGGCAGGCGGTGTGCAGCCTCTACATGAGTGAGCTGAAAGCTGTCAATGTTCAGTTGACCTGCTAAGTCTGTGAGTATACCATTGAGGTTCTCCTTAGAGGAAAAAGGGATACCGTGAATTTCCAGGAAAGATTGACGATTGGACTGATCGGTGGAGTTTTGTGCGGCTTTCAGTTGTTGAATCTCTTCTGCTTGGTCGTTCTGGGTGGCTTTCAGTTGCTGATATTCAAGCGCTTGGTCGGATATTTTTGAATGCAAAGATCTATTTTCTGCTTGGAGTTCCTTGACTGCTTGGTCTTGAGATTTTGTCGAGTTGACAAGTGAGTCATACTGGGCCGAAATAAAGGCCACAGATTCTTGCATCTCAGTCACGGAGTCGCGCAAGGCGTCGACCGCGAGCTTCATTGATAATAGGGCATCGATTTTGGGGTGCAAGTCTTGGAGATTATCAACGGAGGCTTTCCAAGAGAGCAGAAGATCAAGTTTCTGATGAAGCGTTGACAGCTGCGTTCCGAATTCGGTGCACTCGGTTTGGGAGCTTTGGGTGTCACAGTTCAAAGTAGGATTCGGATTTGAGGACCCGTCCCGGCACGCAGGGCATCGCCATTTTTCCTGCTTGGTAGTGCTCATAGCCTTAAATGTGCCGTCAGCAACCCCAGAGCACTTTTTCCCCAAATGATACTGTCGTAAACAATCGCTGCACTTCATGCATCTGCCGTCAGTTGGTATAGGAGCTGAGCAAACTCCGCAAACATCGGCCATGACTTGAGAATGACGACGACGGAGACGAGGCACGAGATGGAACAAAGTACCAGCTATCAAAAAGAGGAACAGTTCCAGGCTCACCGACAAAATAAGGTGGGGAGCATCAAGCGAAGAGTACCAGCGTTGGTGCTCGTATGATGACAATGGCGGCGGCGCAGCTATGCCGAAAATCTTGTAGCTGTTCGGCTTGAAGTGACGAAACGGTAGCTTCACCTTGTGCCGTGGAAGAGAGCGTCAACAGAGGCAGCGAAGCGTCGCACCGTCAGCACCTTGAGGTTCCTTGGGATTGGTTTTGGCAGCTAAAATTTCTCGGAGCGGTGGAAACGAACGGCTTGGCTCCTGGCGTCTTCTTCTTCTATAATAATAATACAAATAATAATAATAATAATAATAATAATAATAATAATAATAATAATAATAATAATAATATTAATAATAATAATAATAATAATGTAATAATAATAATATTAATAATAATAATAAACAACCTTAATTGCCATTTCGTACGGAAAAATTTCTGTCGTTCAAATTCATTCTTGTTTCATATTTTGACGCCGTACTGAGCCGAATTGTTAAAGTGGTACTCTGGCGTTTTCTCTATAGTGCCCGATTTGTCTAAAAATTTGCTAATCAGACCCTTTGTGTGCTAAGCAAATTTCACTCTTTGGACTGTAGACTTTATTTCCAACTGATTGCAATCAGTTTCTTGGTCACAAATGAATGCTTTGGAAGCTCGTTCCAGCACCAGCGCAGCAGCACGAATGAAACGCTTGGCACTGTCCATTTCTCGACTGCCCGCTCAACCTGCAATCTTGCCTTCCCCTGACGTCACGGCATTGAAGAGCGCAGGGTATACTTGAATGTTCGTTTTGGCATCGTTTTCACTGGCCGATTTTACGATATCTGTTTTGATTTTCGCTACAAAAAAAAGCATACCGGAAATAGTAAGGGCCGGTGATTCCGAAACTATACTTAATTTGGGTAGCTAAAAAAATGTCCAGAGTACCCTATTAAGGATCTTTTTATATTAGTAGCTGAAGATAAGTCGGTGAATATTCAAGCCCTGTTAATGACTTTCTTAAACTTTACTAGAGAAAAAAAAACGTTTCACGCAAGCCCTTCATTTCTACCTTTGTACTTGTGCATAAATCGAACAAAACAAAGCGATGTTTTCGAGTCAGATAAAAAAAAATAATAGGAGAAAGGTTCGCCAACAATGTTGAATTCGGCCAATTATGTTAAAAGCTCTGAAATTATTCACAACTCGCTGCCGCAAATCGTTTGCATAAAAAGCAAGAAGAAATAAGAGAAGATGAAACGAAGAAAAAAATAGAAAGTTCGAACTTGATTGTGCAGGTCGGCTAGGGAGGGGCGGTTGTTCCGACAAGGGCTGATTCAGAGCATTGTCTTACACAGTTTATTTTATTATTTTATTGGAAAACGCGAATTTACATTTTTGAATATTTAACTCGTAATGAAATTCAAGATTTAATCTCAATAAACTATTTTTTTTGCACTAGAGTTTAAAAAAGTAAAACAGCATGGTTTCTCAAGAGTGGCTCTTGGAGGTATTGCACAAAATTTAGACTTACAAGCTGTGCATAATGCATTTATTACCTCCTCTATGGAGTAGGATGCAAATCAGGTGACGGGAAATTTCAATTTTTTTCTATACCAGCTCTTTTTTTTTCGGAGAGAACAAAATGCAGTTGCTTCTTGGATTCGTTTAACAAATGTACGGGTGCAGTCTTGATGCTTGGTGAATGCAAATGGCATCGATTTTTGTTTTGTTAAAATAGGAGAAGCTTCATATTTTGCATCTGAGGTCACGACTCACTCTTACTTTTGCAAAAGTCAGCGTGGAAGTTTGATTTGCAAATCTGGTTTTACCTCTTTAATTTAAAATGTCCACATTGACTTACACTGTTTTTAACTAAAATAAAACAAAATGAACTGACGAGGCCTGAGTATTAATTCCAAATCCACACGCATTGGCGGGAGGGCGTTTTTGGCTCAATGGGGTTCAAAGGCGTTGAAATGAAAGTTCCGTCAAAATGCAAAATTGTTAGGCAGTTATTTGTTTTATAAGAATCTTATCATCTTATTCGTGTGTCAATGAGCGATATCTGTATACCTGTATACTATTCATTTCTACTTATACTATTCATTTCGACTTCTACACACCCAATACTTCAAAAGGAGCATATGTAATTGTTTAATGTAGTTTTACTTCAGTTGACTCCAAAGGTCTGGTTAATTCTTGTTTTGATACAACAGCATTACATTTACAGGGTAAATATATTCACATGAGCTGTTGTCATGACGCTAAAGTTTCTGACTGTCAACATTCCTGTGCCCTAGTGCGAAAGCACTTCTCATATGCTTGTGCCTCGCGTAACTGCTGCTCTCCGCGGGTGACGTTGAATCCAACACTGGACCTGATGAAATTGACCAAGTCTTCGCGAACCTTAAATCAAATGATAGCCTCGAATGAAAAGTACCAGAACGAAACTACAACTACGCTCGCGGGCATCAACGCAGGAGTTAACGACATCTTGAAACGCGTGTCGCTTTTTGGAGTCTTTTCGTGAGCTTACCAAGCTCAGAGAAGACGGAAGTCCCTTGACCAGACTGTTTCTAGCCTTAAAAATGAAATAGGGGGCCCTTGCCTATAGGCAACGTGAAATAGAAAGTGTTGTCGAAGTCGTGGGCGACTTATATACTCGTTTACGAAGAAACAAGTTGATTGTGAAAGGTATACAAGAAAAGGCACGTGAAAACTGAAATGATACTGAAAACAACATCAGGGAATTATTTTCAACTCACCTAAATGCGAATGCCGGTGAAATTGAGCGCCTGCAACGTATCGGTCAGCCTAAGGCTGTGAAAGCACGACCGATTATTGTCAAATTTACGAATTACAAGAGGAAGAGTGACATTTAAAAAAAATGCTCCCGAGCTGAAAATTTTGGAGTTGCCGAAATTTCTGATTGAAGACGATATTTCACATGGGGTGCAGTTTAACCGCAAGAAACTCCGCGACTTCGCGAAACCAAATCGAGGCTCAAGGAGATTTGGGCAGACTTAATCTAAATAACTCTGTTTACATCTATAATTCAGGCATTGATCCAGTTGTCCTGATTTCCACAGCCAACCTACCTGACTTCAGTACATGAACAAAAATATTTCCAACTCATGTCCAACTAAAAATATTGGTTCTCTCTCTTTTCTTAGAGTTAACTTTCGCAGTCTTCTTCCCAAACAGAACGAGCTGCTTACTTGCATTGATGCATGCTCTGCCGATGTTGTCTTGGGTACCAAAACGTGGCTCACTTCGGATATCGCAAACTCAGAACTTTCGTTTGCAACGTGTTTACTGTCTATCGCAAAGACCTATGCGGTATCAAGGGAGGCGGAATTTCAGCAGCTATCAGAAATAGCATTCTATCCTCTGCTATCTCCATTAATAGCACGCTTGAAAGTCTTGTGTGTCACCATAGGCCTCAACTTTCAGACATGCGCATTTGGCGTGTGCTACAGGCCTCCGAACTGCCCGGCCGACTTTCTTGAGGGACTCACAGAAGTTGTCGATGAGCTACAGTGTAAATTTCCTAACAGTCCTCTTATATGAGCCGGAGATTTCAAGTATCCTGGTATTGACTGGAGCACGCGTTTTGTAACTGATGAATGTGCAAATAAAATTGTGAGTGTCGCAAGCTGCTCGATACGGTTAATTATTTTAAGGGGGAACAAATAATTACTACTCTTTCACGCGTAGATGCTGTCTTAGACCTAGTCTTTACAACCCAATCCAGAATATACTACCGCAACGGTAATCGACCACAGTAGTGATGATTTTGCCATTCACTGTGGCTCTTCTCTGGTTATTAATAGGCGGGACTTAGCAAAGAAAGTAATATTTGACTATAAAACAGTTGACTCAGAAACTTCAGTCTATATTATGCGAGTTCTCAAGTAAATTTCTTAGTGGTTTTGATGAACGGACTGTTAGCGAAAAGTTAATTTGTTTTGTGGAGTAAAATGCTAGAAGCTCAATCTGCATGTGTGCCTACTTTAATAATCGCCCCTAGCTTGCACAAACCTTGGCTTAAAACCAAAATTAAGAGATGTATACAGGAAAGAAGCAGATGTACAGACATGCCCTTCACTCTGACAAGCCAGATGATTAAACCGCTTATCATGATCACTCTGTTCTGTACAAAAAAAGTAACAAAATCGCCAAAACAGTGCTTTTTTAATGAAAATGTTTCAAATATGCTTAGAAGCGATGCAAACAATATTTGGAAGGTTATTGTTTCTAAAGCTTCACCAATGTTGCCTAACATTTCTGGTAAGTGTGGGTCTTTTGTTTGGTCCTCATCAATCAGCTACTGGGTTTAACACATTTTAGCAGCGTCTTCACTGAGGAGGACGATTTACCACAATCAGTTGCTCTGTCATCTTTTGCCGAGTATTTTATGCAAGACATTATCATTTTCACTAATGGGGTCGAGAGCGCTATTGACCGTTTGAAGGTATAACTCCAGCCCCTGTCCGAATGGCATGTCCACCAAGCTCCTAAAATTAACAAAACTCACATCTGGAGCTATACTAGGTAGGCGGTTTCAACAATTACTTTCTACTAGCGAACTACCCGATGACTGGAAAATGGCTCACTCCATTCCCATTTTTAAATCAGGAAATAAAAACTCTTTCAACTACCAGAGGCCTATTACACTAACATGTGTCTCTTGCAAGCTCACAGAACCTATACTTCATCCCATATCATGACCCACTTATCCAGTAACAACCCTATCGTTTCGTATCATCATGACTTCCAACGTGGTCATTCCTGTGAGACGTCAACTATTCGAATCGATTCATGATCTCCACGTGTCTTTTCATTTCTTACTTTCCGTTGATGCTGTTTTTATCGATCTCGCAAAAGCTTTCGATCGGGTTCCTCATACTAGATTGTTATACAAATTAAGTGCCATGAATATAAACGAATTAGTTATTATATAGATATCGAGCTTCTTATCGAATCGGTTTCAGTCTGTTGTCATTATGAAAAATAATTTGTCTCCTATAATAGTAAAATATTGCATTCCACAGGGTTCCATTCTTGGTCCAGTATTGTTTCCTCTTTATATAAATGTCATTGTTTCCAACATAAAATTAACCATACGTCTTTTCGCTGACGACTGCGTCATTTATCTCCCCGTTTCTAGTTCTCAAGATGTGTGCACACTTTCACGCGACCTAAAACCGTAAACAACTTGTGTAGCACTAGGCTGATGCAAATTAATACTGCTAAAACTAAGGCTGTGAGTTTCAACACCAAATTAAATGTTAGCCGCCACACGTATACAATTGGAGAGGATGAGATCGAAAATGTAGCATCAATACAATTTATTGGCGTACATCTTACTTCTAATCTATCTTGGAACCTCCATATTAAACAGGTCCTTAGCAAAGCGTCTAAATCTCTAGGATTCCTGAAACATTCATTATTTCAGGCTAATAAAAAAAACAAGCTTCTAGCTCTCCGCGTTAGGTCGTACTTGGAGTATGCATCCATTGTTTGACACCCTCATCAGATGGATTTAACCAATAATATCAAGGTGCTTCAAAATAAAGCTGCAAGGTTCATCGCTAAGAGTTATTCTCGTACGTCAAGCGCGACTAACATAAAACTTTCTCTCAACCTTTTGCCCATTCTTTTTCTAAGACGCATTGCTTCGCATTCCCTTCTTTCGCAAGCCTTGTCACGGCTCATCTCCTTTCAGAAGCGCGTACATCCATCCGCCTCATCGTGTTTCATCTCGCGTGGACCATTCCTTCAAAGTGCGTCCCACCTATGCCCGCACCAAACTACTAAAAGTTCTCTTCACCTTCTCCTCGCAATCTTCGAAGAGAACAGCCTACCCAGCGATATTGTGCCGATCACCTTTGCCCACATGTTTACAGCTTCAATAACTAATGCATAACAACGCATATATTCGTGTTTTTCTTGTTAACTAGTTCTTTGTGTGCATTTTTTAGTTTCGTTGTTTTGTTATCTGCCAACTGCATTTTTTGTGCTTTTCACTTTCATAAATTATTAATAATTATGTTTATACCCCCCCCCCCCCCGTATGTAATACCCGAAAGGGTCTTTAGAGTGAATAAATAAATAAATGAAACTAAACAAGCAGTGAATAAAACAGTGCATTGAAAAAAACTTAGGTTTCCTTTTTTTTAACAAGCATTCCAATGTTTAAAAAAATCTGCGTGTTAATAACCTTGCTTTCCTAGTCAAGCGTACTTCGAGCTTTGAAAACTAATAAATCATTTGATACCGTTATTTTATTTTTTATTTCGTTAAGAAACCTGATGTTTGCAAAGATGCTTCAAGTTTGCACTCATCGCTGGAATGTTTATTTTCGGATATATAATATAAACAGTAAATTATGCGTTAAAAAGAACAAGCTGTCATTGTAACCTTTGTGTGTTGACTGATTACAATACGTAAACTACATTTGCACACCTTTGGTTTCAAGCTGGTAACCATTATCATTGACGCTTTCACGCGAAGCTATATTGAAATACAGTGATGTTTTTTTTAATATGGACGCCTCCGTTCCCCAAAAAACCGTCCATAATGTGAGTTTTCCATATTAACGAGACAGAAATGCATGTGTTTTCCCAGTTTGTCCCCGGAAATGTTGTCCATGTAGCGGGGAATCCATATTAGCGGGGTCATATTAACCAGATATGACTGTACACACAACCTTATGCTGAATATGCGCACGCAGGATTTTCCGAGAAGTGTCAGAGAGCGAGATTACAACGTTTGAGAAAAATCCAAGGATGTATTCTTGTAAATTAAATTTTCTTCGCCGCTATTGTGTTTTTTACTCATCCGGTCAGCGTGTTGCTCATGTCAAAGAGCGGCTGAGGAATATCGACGTAATCCTCTTAAGAGTATATCCTCCGGGGACACTGCTTGATCACTTTACTTGGGTGGAAAATGAAACAAAAACAATGCAGGCTTTTTCGAACGCAAGCTTGAGATGAATAGAAAGAATGACGATAAGTTTCGTCGTACCCTCCAGAGTCGTGCATTGTTCTCGTGGTGCGCTATACCCTTGAGGGACTGGGAGGAAAGTTCATTTCCCACAGGGAGGCTGCTTTTTAGAGCGCAGCTCTTAGGCGCCCGTTTCCGGCTTGAGCGGCGTCGGCGTCGCCGTCGGCATAACCGCGCGGTGCATTATGGGTAAATTTCCCCGCTCAAATTTAGCGGAAAATTTTTCCGCTAGGTTTAGCGGAAAGATTTCCCGCTATATCTAGCGGAACTTTTTCCCTGGTAAGTCTGGCGGAAAATTTTCCCCGCTACATCTGGCGGAAAATTTTTCCCGCTAAATTTAGCGGAAAATTTTCCCAGCTAGATTTAGCGGAAAGTTTTCCCCGCGGCGAGAACTGTCCCCGCTAGATGCATAGCGGAAAATTTCCCCGCTAGATTTAGCGGAACAAATTCCCTGCTAAATCTGCAAGAATATTTTCCCGCTAAATGTAGCGGAAAAATTTCCCGCAATTTAGCGGAAAAGTTTTCCCGCTAAATTTAGCGGAAGATTTTCCCCTAAATAGGGGCGAGCGCGAGAGGAGGAGGAGCATAGCCCCCTCTCCGTACCTTCCCCTCCTCCTCCTCAAGAGCTGCGCTCCAATTCGGCGTTACAGGGAGTTGTAAACGGCTTTCATTTTTTTTTACCTTTTTTTTATTCGAAAGCTATGAGAAGCCTGCCATCTTTTAAAATAGAGTAAACAAATTCATGGGTACAATAGAAAACAAATCCTCGAACTTCAGCAACATTATTACTAAACTATAGTCCGTTGCAACCTAAGAACGAAGGGCGACGGTAAGACGGGCCGGGGAGGAGGATGCAGACGGAACACTAAAGAGAGAAGGAGATTTCCCCCTCTTCTCCAGCGTTCCGTCTGCTTCTCTTCTCGGCCCGTCTTACCCTCGCCCTTCGTTCTTAGGTTGCAACGGACTATAGTTTTTTTGTTTTTGTTTTTTTTAATTTCTTTAGCATTTCGATGTCGTGAACGAAGTCTATGAGACCTCGTTTTCCTGCCGTGATTTGTTTTTTAGCTTTAGTTTAGCCCAGATTCGGCTTAAAACGACAGCTTTATCTCCGAATCTTACACGAACTTTGCTTTCTCGTGTTGGTGTTGGTTGCATTTTCCACCCTCTGCTGCCCAGGATCAGGGGCTGTGTAGAAGGGTAGGAAATACGTATTATTGCAATCGCACCTTGTGGGGTTCTTAACGGAGTTTGCTCTACTAATGATCGCCGCCCGATCGTTATGCGCTCCGCCCGTCACCCAGGGAGTAGACACACAGCAACAAGAAGACAGCGAAGGGGTTTACTGTACCTCTCGGTTGCCCGTCGTCGAGAACCGGCAGTCCAGGCACGCCGACCCTTGTTGTCGCCCGTCGATCAGAGCTCACAGTCGGAGTCCGTGTCCAGGCCTGCGGATCGCCTTTCCCACGCGAGCCCTGCGTAGCCTGCTGTCCCGGGCTATCAATGCCCGAGTCTCGCTGCGGAACCACCCCGGGATCGTCGTAGCCCAGGTCATATGGCCCGGGCTCGCCGTTTCCACCGGTCTTGCTCCAGACCTCACTGGTGGACCGCTCCGGGGTTCGCTATGGGCCAGGCCAGGCAGCCCGGCTCCGACGTTCCTGTCCCAGCTTCAGCCTCGCTCAGCTCGCACTCTCTCGCGCCAGCTCGTGACTTGCCCCGCCGACCGCCTGTCACGTGCCCTCTGCCTTGTCTTTCACCTTCGGCTCCCACAACCTTCAACACATTGGACGAGATGTCTAAGTCAGGCGATGTTTCTTTATTAGGATCAAACGTTAGACCACACTAAGTAAAGATTCTAGCACATTTCTTGAATTTCTACGAAGCAGGTGGGCTAGACTCGTACTCCTATTTTTTAAACTTTTATTTAGACCACTACGTAATATGAACGTGGCACCACAAAGCATATTGCTTAGGAAGTTGTACGTGGTATTACCTGTACGACCAATTGAAGTCCAATTGAAGTAATATGTAAACACCCTGCTAGGTTTGATTTTTAAGAGCCCCTAAATTATGTTTGACTTTTACTAGCCCTTACCGCATGTTTGCTTTGCAAACGCCCTTCATGATTGCAGCTTGTATTTTCGAAGGACGCTGACTCATGGCCTTCCATGGATATAATTTTTTTTCACTGTCAGAGAAGGCCTTTTTTAATTCCATGCTTTTTCCTTTTTCCGTTCCTATCCTCGCTTCAGATTTGTAGGGAAGAGTGTCGCCCCTCCTCATTTCCGGCATGTAATTGAGGTTGGCTTTCTGCCGGTTATGTTTTTTTCAGTGTATAAAATGAAAATCTCTTTCTTTATGATTTGTTCTGTCGGAAGGAGGAGGAGATGGTGACTTTTCTGTGTCCGTGCTCATACCGAATGCTTTTGTCCTTCTTTTTGGAGAAGCTTAGTGTCCAGGGCTGGGCAGAGATACTCCAAAAGTATTCAGGAATACAAATACTAAGATACATGTGTTTTAAGACCCAAATACAGATACTGAGATACATTTGTCTTTTATGCACCGGGATATTCCTCAGATACTTCTGCAGAAACGGCGAAAAAGTATTCCTGAATACAGATAGAGATACTTATAGAAATACATTTGTTCCCAAACAGTGCTACGTGGAGAGGGTGTAGTTAGTGGCGAATCTGAATGGTAATTTATGCGTGTGCTCCTCTTTTCATGCCAATTTATGCACTTCTCCTTACCATGAACTTTTTATTTACCATTAATGCCGAAATGAACCCTGTATTGCCGTGAGGGCGCTGTTGCGCTTTGAGGCGCTCGTTCGCTAGGTAATCGTTGAGGACATTGAGGTCGAGAAAGAATAACAGCACAACCGGCTTGTGTTAAACGGTTTATCCGACTGACCGTTCGCTCGCGCTCGCGATTCCCCGTCCCCTCGTCTTCTTCTAGCTCCAGGCGAAATGTCTCATGCCAGTGGTGTTCATTGTTAGTTTTCAACATCCTCCCCCCGCTCACAAAGTGAGGAAATTTGGGATAATATTTACAAAGTTTCCAAAGGGTAGAGCAGCTGCACTGGCCGTCGGATTACACAACCAGACGGCAGCTTAACGGCACACGCCCTTACATTTCCATCTCTTCCTGGAAAAACTTCAACGACACGTACCAAGGTCCAAAGATGTCTTGGAGTGATTCGGTCGTGCAACAGTACTACATCACCAACGTTCGGTGCACGGCTGCTGAGAGGTGGTGCAAGGTGCGCCGAACGAAGCTCTAGTAGGTATTCTTTCTTCCAACGTACCCAGAAGTTGTTCATGAGCCTCTGCCTATATTTCCACCGACGTGTTAGGGAATCTCTCGATGACGCGTGGGTTGGCTCCGCCTCTGGAAGAGTTATCAATCGCCTTCCTATGAGTAGGTGAGCGGGAGTCAAGACCGCTGGTTCACTATTATCGGCATGAAGGTAGGTGAGTGGCCGAGAGTTCAGCGCTGCCTCGATGTCAGTTAGTACAGTCGTTAGTTCTTCAAACGACAAGCTCTGCCGTCCAAGAATTTTCCGGAGGCACGTTTTCACCGACCTCACCATCCTTTCCCACCAGCCTCCCCACCAGGCTGCCCGTTCTACGATGAACTTCCATGTGATTCGGTGAACACTGCAGAAGTCTTGAGATTCCGCACTGCGAATAGCCTCCCACAAGGCCGGCAGGTCCTTCGCTGCTCTCTTGAATGTTAGCGCGTTGTCGCTATAAATGGTGCTTGGGAGACCTCTTCGTGACACGAAGCGTCGCAGGGCCAAGAGAAATGGCGCCGTGGCCGCGGTGGATACCAGCTCGAGGTGTAGTGCCCGAGTGGTCGCGCAAGTGAATAAGGCAACGTAGGCCTTAACGCACTGCCCTGCTGAGTTGACCAACAGTGGCCCCGCGAAGTCGATTCCCACGACTTGAAAGGGTTGACTCTCTTCCACTCTGTCCCGTGGTAGTGGAGCTACGGGGGCCGTGGCCGGTTTTGCTTGGAATCGTCGACAGATGCGACATTCCGCGATGATCTTCTTCACGGCTCGTCGTGAACTTAAGAGCCAAAATCTGTCACGGATTTCTGTCAGAGTGGCCTGCAAGCCTCCATGTAATACTCTGAGGTGAGCATTCATGACAAGCAACTTGGTGAAAGGGTGATCTCCTAACAGAAGAGTAGGATGTCTCGCCTCCTCCGAGGCTGTGGCTTGGTGAAGTCTGCCTCGAATACGCAAGGTTCCGGTGTCGTCAAGAAAGGGCTGCAAATCGGTTAGTCTCGATCCTTTTGAGATACTTCCGCCTTGAACCAGCTCCTGGATCTCTCTGCCAAAGCATTCTCGTTGAACATTCTTGATCCAGAAAGCTTCAGCATCTGTAATATCATCTGCTGTTAGGGGCAGTTCAGGTGACTTGTTCTGTCGACGACAACCTTGAACAAATCGTTTTATCCACGCTGTGACACGCAGCATCTTGGTATAGCTGCTGAAATTTTCCAATGTCAAGAGTGCTGTTGGTGCACTCACAGTGGTCAGCAGTATTTCGACCTGTTGTCGTCTCTCCCCGTCAATTCCGTTGAGGTTCTCATTTTCTGAGGTACTGCCAATTGGCCAGTTTCCTTCTTCTCGGGAAAGCCACTCGGGCCCAGACCACCATAACTGATACGCACTTAGCTGCATTACAGTCTTCCCTCTAGTAAGGGCGTCTGCTGGGTTCGCGCCGCCCGGGCAGTGGTGCCAATTAGAGGGATCGCTTAGTGCTTGTATTTCTGTCACTCGGTTACCGACGAAAGGTTTCCATGCATTTGCTGATCCTTTGATCCAACCGAGGGTTATCATAGAATCTGTCCAGTACCATAGTGTAACTACGACACCAAACAAAACAGTACACAGATATTTAGCCATCCGTGCTCCCAAGAGGGCTCCCATCAGTTCCAGTCGTGGGAGGGTCAGCGTCTTAAGCGGGGCAACTCTGGACTTGGCAAACACCAGAGTGACGCTGACATTTTCTTTTCTGTCTATGACGCGAAGATAGGCACAGGCACCATAAGCCTGAGGGCTGGCGTCTGTGAAGACGTGAAGCTCCAGCTTGCTCTCACCATCCACATTCTGTAAGTGTCTCGGAGCCATGATACGTGGCAAGTCCTTTAACTCGGCGCACCACGTTGTCCACTCTTGCCGTAGCGCTTCTGGTAGTTCTTCGTCCCATCCCAGACCATGTTGCCATATACGTTGGAACAAAATCTTTACTCGTATGACATAAGGTGAGAGGAACCCTAGGGGATCGAAAATCCTAGCAGAGGCTTGGAGGACGAAGCGTTTTGTAGACATGTTTGTCGAGAGAATCTCCAAGAGATGGTCACTAGAGAACGTGAAGGAATCAGTGGTTTTGTCCCACACCAGTCCCAGTACCCTTGTGACCTCGTGGGACCTGATTGACGTGATGTGAGGTAAATTGTCGACGTTCCCCTCCCTTTGATCGAACAGGCTCTGCAGTTGGCTGGAATTGGTATTCCATTTGCGTAGTTCCATGCCGGCCTCCCTGAGCAATGTCTGTGCTCCGTCCGCGAGTCTTCGGGCTTCTTCGGTGCTTCCGGCTCCAATCAGTAGGTCGTCCACGTAAAATGAGTCCAGCAAAAGAGTCGCGATGTCTTTGTTCGAATCACTCACGTTCTCTAAGTGATGACGAATTGTCGCCCCAAGTAGGAATGGACTGGCAGTTGTTCCAAAAGGAACTCGCGTCATGCGCCACTCTTTTATATCGGGTAGCGGCTCGTGTGGTCTGGGTGTCTTCTCAAACCAAAGAAACCGGAGAGCATCTCTGTCACACTCTGCGATTTCTATCTGTAAGAAGGCCTTTTGGATGTCAGCTGTGAGAGCCACCTTTTGCATACGAAATCGGAGCAGCACCGGCAAGAGTTCTGTGTTGATGGTAGGTCCCTTCTCAAGATGGTCGTTGAGAGATCCGGTGTTTGGCGCGTGTGATGAAGCGTCGAACACCACTCGAATTCTTGTCGTTTCCGATTTGGCCCGAATCACCGCTCGATGAGGCATATAATAAACGCGTCCGTCACATGGGGACTTTTCGTTTACCTCTTCCGCGTGTCCGTCCTCAAAGTAATTGCGTATCGCTTTGTCATATAGTACGATGGAACCATCGTGCTTGAGACGTCGGATCAGGCTGCGGAGTCTAGACCTGGCAGTGATGTAATTATTTCCAAGTGTTGTTGCCATCTCCTTCCATGGTAGAGCGACTTCGTAGCGGCCATTCTTCCAACTTATTTTCTTTGTGAATTGTTCGAGTACCGTATTATCTTGCTGTTTCATACTGGTCGGTTCATCCATGATTCCAATGGCCTCCAGCTCCCAGAAGTTTCTTAACGCTGCCCCGTCATCTTCGGTGGTCACTGCCACTCCTAACACGCATACCATCAAGCTCGTGGTAGTATTCGACAAGACTCTCACGGTGCCTGTTGGACCCTGAAAGGTCCATCCTAGGCTAGTTGAAATGGCCACCAGTCCGGGGATGGATGATGAGCGGCGTGTTTCGCCAGTTAACAATCGCCACATTTGGTCAGCGCCAATGAGCAGGCTTATGCCTTCCTCTGCTTGGACGGAGGGAAACATCAACTCGTCAGCGATGGACCCCGTGATTGTCTTAAGGAACGAGTGTTCGACGGGTGTTTCGATGAGATCTTGGCAGATGAATGGGACGACTACGGCTTCTAAAACATACTCCGTCATCGCATACTGGCCTCGAAGTCGTAGTCTGACCAGTGTGAAGTTCTGTTTTATCACGTCCGAGCCACTGTTGGCAAACGTGTTAAGCTTCATGCTTCGTTGACCTATAATTTTCAAGTCAAGTTTCCTTGCCAAGTCCTCTCTGATGAACGTCTTCTGGCTTCCACCATCGATAATACCGCGAATATATGCGCAGCTCTCATCACTCACGGCCCAGCTCCTGAAAGTTTGCAGTAGAATGCTCGAAGCTCGGTGAGGCGTCGTATTACTAGTGGTGAGTATATTGGCGGTCTCTTCCGGTCTTGTTCTCTGCCAAAAAGGATTGCACATTGACGGGACATGTCGTCCCCTGCATCCAGAACATCTCGCTTGGCTGCGGCAGTCTTTGGACCGATGCCCTCGTTTGGTGCAGCGAAAACATCTCATGTCTTGCGCTAATCTTCCTTTCTTTTCATCAAGTGCGATATCAGCAGTACAGGCGCCGGTACTGTGACTCTGCTGGTTGCAAAAAAGCAGTAGTTGTCTGTACCGCTGGTTTGCAACGCGAACGTTGATGGTGGATAAACAGTTTGTTTAGGTTTAGGAGGTATCATCGGCACGCTTGCTGGTCTTTTCTCGAACGGTGCTGATCGTTCTCTGCTCTCGATTTCCACGCGTAGAAACCGCAAAAGTTTCGCCAGCTCCTCACCTGCATCCGTTGTCGATGCAGCGACGTTGACTGCTCCATCGCCAGACGTGCTAGCTCCCTCCTCTCTGCCGGCGGAAACTGCAAGTGGTGTTTCGTAGCTCTTGTGTCGATGGTAATCCACAACGATGTCCGTTGGAAGACTGGACAGGAGTATGTCCACCATCATTGTGGCGTACGTCGCGCTTGAAACGTCCAAGGAGCGCAAACCGCGAATGTTTGTCTGGACGTGATCGTACACATTACGCAGTCCTTGGACATCACGCACTGACTTTACCATTGGAAGGTTTCGAAGCCTTTCCAGATATTCCCGCTGAATGTTTTGCTTGTCGCCGAAGCGTTCAGTAAGTATCTCGATTGCATCTCTGTAGCACGCTGCCGTAGCCTGCAGCCCGGAGACGGCACTGGCGGCAGGCCCGATCAGAAGTGACCGCAGGTACTGGAATTTTTCTCCATCAGAGAGCTTGGTGTTCCGATGTATTGAGGCGTCGAACTGCTCCCAGAAGGGTTGCCACTGCGTGAGCTCCCCTTGATAGTGTAGAAGTTGCAGTTTGGGGAGCTTCACTCCCGTAGCCTGGGATGGGTGGCCCCTGTCGCCGTCGGCTCCCGTAGTGGGTGTGGTTGGCGTTGCCTGCAACCGCGCGATCTTGTTGCGCAGTTCGCTGAGGGTCCTAGCCACTTCGTCTTCATATTCTGCGACAGTGATGTAGTCTGTCTCCAGGTCAATATCGCTGATGTGTGGTTCGATCTCCTCGTTGACTTTACGGAGTTCCTCGTTGCTCGTTACCAGTCTGTCTCTCAGGTTTTCGAGAGAAGGGGCATCAACGGCGACGGACTGGAGCATGGTCGTTATCTCGTTGATTATCTTGGTATTCTGACTGCGTCGGACTTTACGCTTGGTCTTGAGCCGATCCATTTTCAGGTTGATTCCTCAAGTCCAAGTCCCGGGTTTCGGCACCAAATAATTGTTGCGCTTTGAGGCGCTCGTTCGCTAGGTAATCGTTGAGGACATTGAGGTCGAGAAAGAATAACAGCACAACCGGCTTGTGTTAAACGGTTTATCCGACTGACCGTTCGCTCGCGCTCGCGAT
>JAZHYW010055675.1:0-31514 GCA_037355805.1 Ixodes ricinus | reverse complement strand
TACCGCCTCAATAGGCATGACCGATTTAAATCCACTTCGATATAAATGAACTGGATCCTTGGATCAAGTGGGAATTTCACCAAAAAGCCAATTGGGAACTGTACTTAGAAAGAACTGGGCCACACCAAGAAGCAGCCCAGGAAAGACCGACAGGGAGAAAGGACCCCGCAGAGCTCCGACACCAGCCCAGCCCCCACAAGGGGCACTCGAGGGCAACACCAGTGGGTCGACGACGGTTGAGGGCATCCCTGCGCCAACAACCGCCACCGTAGTGATATTTGCTTTGCCACCCCCCAAGGGCAGACCCCTGTCCGGGGACCCACCCCTCAGTAGAGGGATAGTTGCCAGAGCCTCCGTTGCAGCATCAAGCTCGGGGCGCACCACGTGCAGGTGGAGGTTGACTTCCCTCGCGGCATCCCACCGCGGGGACTTGCGCCACCCATGAGCAGACAACAAAGTGCATCGTCCGCTCGCCGTGCCTATCGGGAGGTGGCACCACAGGTAAAGCAGCGGACAGATGAGCAATGACAACGTCGCCGCGCGGCAGTATCATAGCAACCAGTGCCAAACGCCCTTCGTCACTTTTGTGCGGCGCCGCGGCGCTCGATCTGGTCGATACAGATAAAGCCACGCGGTGCGGTTGTGGTGCGCCTAGCGGCGAACGGCGCTAGGCGCATCACAGCCATGCTTAAGTACAGCGTCGCTAACTTGGCCGTCTGCGAACGCGCCCAACCTTGACTTCAGCAAGTTTTTTCCTCTAATTGTTTACAGGAAGAGAACTGTGCCTTGGAATTTCAACAGCAAAACTGACCTGCTTGGTGCACATTCGGTGAAAGTTTGAACTTTCCATGGGCAGGTGCCATTTCTTCCGGCTAGTTCTACAGCGGAACGTCCGCTTGGGAAATCCTGTCTATCTGATAAAAAAGTTGTGATTTTAACATTTGCAATGTGGGAATGGTGGTCAACGCAGAGCCCAGAAACACATGGAGGGAATGGTGTCAGGTGCATTAATTGTAACAGGTCCCATTTCCTCATTGAAAATTTCAGAAAATCACTTTTAACTTTTGAATCAGGTATGAGTAGTGTATATTGTTCTAAAACCCTGGCATCCGGTCCCAAACGCTAGGGCAACATTTGGGCAGAGATTGAGCATTCGGTGATGCATATAGTTATTCACATGAAGAAAGAAATGGTTCTTTTTTCTTGACACACGGTACTGAGGGGAACGTCTCTTGTCACCATTTTTTATTGAGTAACAGCTGCCACTGCATGCAATGTACATACTGGCAAAGCCTTTCTGCACATCAGCTGGCATCACATGCACGATACATTAAACAAACAAAAACGCCATGCTCCTCGTCCTCTTTCAGATTGCAGCTGTGCAGAGCTGGGCGGTACCAACGCAACCTGATGGTTCGCTTCTCATTGAAGACCTGGCCCGTAGGGTGCGATATCGGGACTTCCACTGCCCCAGGACATCCCTGATCTGCCTGGAAAATACGCATAATGTCTGCAGTGGCACCGTGCCTCTCCATGGAGTACCTCAACAAGGTCACTTTTACTTCCTTTGTGATATACACCAACTCACGTCGTGCCGAATCAATGTTTACTC
Source organism: Ixodes ricinus (assembly GCA_037355805.1). Lineage (NCBI taxonomy): Eukaryota > Metazoa > Arthropoda > Arachnida > Ixodida > Ixodidae > Ixodes > Ixodes ricinus. The sequence goes on along the minus strand of JAZHYW010055675.1, from coordinate 29,902 downwards.
TGAACAATTGCATGTGAGAGTAGTGTGTTAATCAAAACACAAAGAAAAATTAGATGTAACTGGATTGCAATGTAACATTTCAGTACAGCTTCTTTTTTTCTAACACTGAACTTTTTAAGTAAAGTATAACTATAGTCGGTGACAGGTCAAGAACGAAGTGGAAGCTTCTCTCACCCCTTTCACTCTCAGCGGAGCGAACGCTGGAGAGGAGGCGACCTCCTCTCCACCGTTCGCTCCGCTGAAGTGGAAAGGAGTGGAGGAGCTTCCACTTCGTTCTTGACCTGTCACCGACTATAGTAATTTAACACAGCCTTTCTTAAGATTGTGTTAAAACCCACCTTTTGGCTCCTACCAAACATAACTGTAATAAAACATAAATTAGTGGACATATTGTCTGCATTTAATGAAATTAAGAATTACGAAAGCAGTTCTTCTTTTGAATTAAAGAGAACACCGACAGGGCATTTATGCTTGCCAAGGTTTTTATTCATACATGACATATGAGAGCCCAACTACCCAGAACACAATTTGCGGCTCCAAATTTGTTTTTTTCCACCCGAAAACCGCCGATCGAGAACTGGCTGGTTTGAGTCGCACTCACTCTCTTCGCTGTGGTCACGTGCCATTCTCCATGGTTTAGACACATCCACCAAATACAATCATTCGTGGGTCATCAAAGGCACAAACTCAATATTAAAAATAGAAAAATATATTATATCCATTTTTTGTAGGTTCTTCAAAGCTGCAAATACGTTGATTAAAAAAAAAAAAAAAGTTGCATGGCTAGATAATTTTTGGCAACTCTCTCCTTCTATATTTCTCCTTCTCCACAGTTCAGTTTGGTTTCAGTATTGAACATGTTGCATTTTTTACTTCATTAAAAATATCTGTGACGCTCTACCAAAATATTGATTGAGTAGTCTTCTGACACCATAATAAATCGCCTGCAAAAAATTTAAAAATTTTTTTGGTGGTGTTAGTGTTTCTTTAAAGAGGAAATGTCTCACAACTGTCAGTGCCAAGCACTTCCTTCTATAGTTTCAACCACCAATCACAAGCCCGAACTCGAGAAATATTTTCGAGGATCAACTATCGCGTCTGCACAGAATGCACTAGAAAAAGTCACTCCAAGCGAGGTGCTAAGCAAGGTGCAAGTCGTCAACCTCGAGTTTGATTTGTAACAAACGACTCGGACTAGTCGTACCGTGGTCGTTGGTGGGACGATGGCGGCAGTGAGGAGACCCAGTTGTCCCACCTTCGGCGCGGGCTTCTGTACCTTCGATAACACTTCGACGTCTTGTGTGCTTTGAGTGTCCCTGCACAGCCAAAGCACGACTACGCTGTTTGGAATGCGTCGCTGACCAGTGTGCTCGGCGTCCTATTCTGCCCACACGTCGAAAGCGGTCCCAGAGTGGCAACAAACAGCGTCACTAAAGCCGGAGTGTCGTGCCGTCCCTGTTGCGATCCCAGCATCGTAGCACAACGAGAAGCAAGGTTGCGCGTCCGGGGGCGGGGCATCCGAAAGAGCCACCCTGCGATCCTCGTCCTGTCGGTTGCTACGGTGTTTACGAGCATGCACCGTGGCCCTTGCCTCCTCCTCAGGTGACGGAGTTCAGCAAGCAGACCAAAATCCCGGTGCACATGGACGGAGCGAGGATCATGAACGCCGCCACCTACCTGGACCTTCCGGTGTCCGAGCTGCTCAAGGGGTGCGACTCGGTCATGATGTGCATCTCTAAAGTAAGCCTCTTGTTAGCTCCGGCTGTGGAGCAAGTGTGGAACCGTGTCACTCTCTTTTTTTCTTTAATGCGAAAGTATTAACTGTCTTAGGGAGCGAGCCGACGTCATCAGCTTTGAAGCAGCGCCAAACGGCACCTTAACTCTTTTATCCAAGTGAAGCCTGCTCCCAGCTTTGAAACCACGCAAAAGCCTATCCAAACGGCACCTAGTTTCCCCGATCCCAAAGAAGTGGAGTGAAGCTGATGGATTTTGGCTTTGGTCCCATTGGCTGGTGCCAGGGGCGCAGCCAGGGGGAGTGGCTTATGGAGCTTCAGCCCCCCTCCCCCTGCCCTTCCCCCTGAAATCCAGCCGACCCTATAATATACACATGCATTTTGATACCCCCCGCCTCCTGTCCGCACCCCAAGTCATGGACACCCCAGCCACCTCAGCCCTCCCCAACAAAAAAAATTCCTGGCTACGCCACTGGCTGGCGTGCGTCATAGTTTCGAGGAATAAAACTCCTGGCCGCTGCGCGTCAGTTTCAACGACCACCACCCCATGGTGCTGCGTGTCCGCACTGTCAGCACGCCGGTAACACGAAGCGTCCTAGGTCAGAGTAGTGAAGAGAGCGCGCGATCTGCCGTCGACACAAATACGCTGCAGACGAAATAAGGGAGCGAAAGAATAAAGGCCCATTCACACTCTTGCGACCGTAGTAAGACCGAGAGAGACCAGACCGGTGTTTAAGCCTCTTGCAATGTCTTAGGACCAGCTCCGCTGCAGCGCATCCGGTCCTAAGACGTCGCAAGAGGCTTAAAAACGGTCTGGTCTCTCTCGGTCTTACTTCGTCGAATATATGTGAACGGCGCTTGACATGCGTGCTTTCGCATTCACAACTCGTAAGAAGGGCTTAGGTGTACCTCAAGCCTTTTAGATGCGGAGCATCTCTTGCTCGGGTCTATGTCCCGCGGCGTCGTAGTCCGCACTCGCACTACGCACGCGCAACTCTCCTCCTTCCCTCTCTCCAACAGCTGTGCGTTACTCTCTCCGCTCTCTCTCTCTACCAGCTGCGTGCACTGCGCGTGCGTTCGCTTGTACTCACACCGCGCGCGCACGCGCAACTCTCCTCCTCCAGTCTCCTCTCCCTTCAAGTGTGAAAAAAAATAAACGGCGAGCGGCGAGCGTGCCAAGTTTCTCTGCCGCGAGCCGCGACGAAGGCTCGCGTAGGGGGTAACGCTAGGGCAGTCGGTGGCGCCATCTCTCGACGTCAGCACACAACTGACTCTTTCCTCGGAACCAACACGATGCTCCGCATCACCCCATGGTTCGCCTCGGCAAGATGGTGTAATTTTTTTTAATCTATTTTTTACACCTATTTTTGAGGTGCGACGTAAGTTTTGGCCAAATTTATATCTAAGGCGGCAGAAATTTAAGAATTCAGCATAGATGCTTTGCCCCAAATATGAGCTTCTTGCCTTTGGTAACGTTGCATGCAAAGCCAAAGCCTGGCCGAAGGCAATGAACACTTGCTGAAGGAAGAGTAGCTATGGCTCCTCTTGCCTACTCTATCGTAAACATTATTTTACTAGGTACATTCCCAAAGTTTCATAATTATTCCAAAAGGGAGCTACAAATAAAGCCCTGTATGTTCTTTTATGCAGCAGGAAAGAGCAGGTTCTCTTTCTGGTTCACTTTGGATTTTTTATGTTTATTGATGGATAGCGTATCGCTTAGCTTTTCTATTTGGTTTAGATATCTATGACCAATAATTACGATTTATTTGAGAGTGATTATGCGTGCAAGACGGTGAATGATCAGAGTCAAAAACCTGAGACATCAATAATACCATGAGGTTGAGGCATTCCTGTTGTGTCAGATTGTCCTCAGAAAAATCTTAGATCTTCAAAGCGAGTAGTCCTTCCATATTTTCATAAAATTTCTCACAACATCAAAGTGTTAGCCAGCAGGTTTAATGTTGGCACTGCCTTTTCTACAGATTATAGATTGAGCCGTTTGACCCCTTTTGCCTCGACTGTTTCAGGTTGCGCGATAAAACACAGAGAAAGGGATGTGGAATGTCTCGTCGGGTGTCATTTACAAGATACCTTTTGATTGCGGCCTTTGTTATATTGGACAAACTAAACGGTGTATAAATGAGCGGTTGACGGAACACAAACGTTGTATAAAGAAAAAAGACCCGTACTCCGAAGAGTCAAAACAACTGATCGAGTGTAGGAACTGTGTACCGTTGTGGCATTTAACTTCAGTAGAGTTGCGGGAAAAAGATGACCATAAGCAGTTGATAAAAGAGTCGTTAACAATATTAGGTCACGGGAACGCAGTTAATAAGCCGTTGTTTTGGTTGGACAATGAACTTCGGCGTTTTCTTAGGCTGTGAAAAGTTCTGACCTTCAAGGTTTATGTCTGTAGGTTTTCGGGTAGAGGGAACAATGGGTCGTTCTTTTCTTTTTGTATGTGTGTTACTGGGCTTGGGGTTATCAGTGGGTTTGGCGGTCGGGAAGCGAGGGGTCAAAGATAAGAGAAGTGCATGACGCAGAGTCTGTTGTCCTTGTTGTTTAGTCAGAGGTTACGTTGGTTGTTGGAAAGTGGCATTCTTTGAAGTTCTCTACCCTCTCCCCTTTTTTTTTTTCTTTTGTAAAAATAAAAATTTTAGCTGTGTTAGAAACTTTTTAGTGTTGTTTCGTTTACCCGCAGTCTCGGGGTTTTTCCAACCATGCCCTCTTAGTATTTTCTTCGCACGCCTTAGGATTTCAAATGTGGGAGTTGAATTAGTTCTGTAAAGTGCTCTGCAGAAATTTTGCTGTTTCTAGCTGAACACAAACTGACAAATCGCTACAGTGGGAAAGCTTGCTCAAGCATAAAGATAAAATGGAACACGTAATATTTACACCTTTCCTTAATGCATCCACACAGATATAAAGTCAGGGGTTGTTACACTATGTTATATCAACTATGGAAGCTGTAACCAGGTTACATACCTCATAATTTGCAGCGCTTCTACGTTGTTTTTTTTGTCTTTCACACAGGGACTTGCCTGTCCTGCTGGTTCTCTTTGTTGCTGGGTCAAAGGATTTTGTGCAACGGTAATGTTACCTTCCCCTACAATTATTGACTGCTAATTTTAGCAAGGCTTTACACTGGACTTGCGGTGGTGGAGGTTTCTTGCAAACTTCAGTGTTCTTGCTTCTGAAACAAACTTCCGCAGAAGTTGAAGTGTTGAAGAATGTTGAAATGCTTGGAGCAAAAGGTCGTCATGTTCCTGAACATCGCTACATCTTTTGTGATACTTTACAGGAGCTTGAGAAAGCAAAATTTTTCTTGTCAAAAGATTTCTTTCCAATAGTTCGTCTTACTCTTGATTTTGCTTTTCTAGCTTTTATAACCGGACTCCTAGGTGTATGGCAGGATATAATCCTCTTGAAAGTAAATTACCAAAGCTTCTGCATGGGGCACTAATTGGAGCCGTTAGAAAGCAGGAACTTTAATTGTAGGAATTTCACAATATCATTTTCTTCAGAACACTTTATCTCGAAATTTGTAATTGAATTTATGACTCGATTTATGAATGATGTGAACCTTGCTCGTAATGTCCTATGCTATGTGCACATGCTGGCACTGTGACAGGAGCAAAGAATTCTAGTGCGCTGTCAGGAAAAAATCAGCGATTTGCTTCCCCACTTTATAATTGTGCACTTCTCTGCGATGCACTATTGTACCGTTGTAAAGCCAACTTGAGGTAACACATAGGATGAAAGCCAACTTGAGGTAACATATAGGATGAAATTCTGAGGAACTTCAGATATCCTGAAGAGCTAAAGACAAATATTTGAGGGCCACTGCCCTGATTAAGGTTTTGTGGTGGACAATATGATACTAAATTATTAGCTATAAATGATTCAGCAATGGTTCTTACAATAAGCTTTGCAGCCACAAATTTGTGAATAGTGCTGTTAGAAACATACCATATTTTCTAATGGATAGGTCGCAGTTTTTTTCAAAATTTTTTATCGGTTGCGCCATATACAATTGTGAGAGTTATATGCAACTTTTTTGTGTGCGAGTGTGCAAGATGTAGACTCTATTGACAATTAACACAGGAGGAACAGCACAGCACATGCAGATGGCCTGCTCTACTGGTGCACATATGATGCAATCATCAAGAGCACATGAGTGCCTATCAGTGCAGTTTTGTCGTGTGCTGACCACAACAAAGAAAACGCAACTTATACAAAGGCACGTCTTATATACTAACTTCATCATGAAAAGCGACCGTTTGTAGGAGGGTGCGAATTATAGACAAGAAATATGATATGATTGGCGTTTTTATCAATCTGTAAATAACTTTATATGGTCTTTATGTGAACCATGAAAGTTAAGCCTTGTAAGAAATTGGGTCAGGTCAGGCCGAGTCAGGTCAGGTCAGGGTCAGGTCCAGGCTGGGCAGGCAGGTTAGGGCTAGGCTGGAGGCTAGCGGCTAAGGCAATGGAGTTGTGACGGGTCACTGCCTAACAAACGCTCATTGCAGGGTTGCTCGGGTGCGGAAGGCGCCCGGAGGGGTATGAGGCAGGTTGGCATCCTGGCCGCTGCTGGCCTTGTGGCCCTCAAGACAATCCTGCCTCGGTTACACGAAGACCACGAGAACACACAACGCCTCGCTAGGGGTCGGTTCCTATCTAGCTTTCGCTTTTGTTTGGTCGGGACGTCCCGGGATGAATACTTGGATGTTCAATATCTATAACCATTCATGCATGTTTTTTTTTTGTTCTTTTGAAAATGAAATGTGCTAGTGTTACGTCATGAAATAATGCACTGCAGAAAGCTCAAATTCTTGCTGGAGAAAACAGCAGTGGAGATGGTAACGTGCAAGCATGTCAGATTATAATTTAATTCGATCATAACCATTTCGGATGGTTCTTATGAGACAACCGAAAGACATGATTGTTTCCGTATCTGTGGACACTAAGCGTCAAACAATATTAGGAAAGACGCCTTATTGAAATTTAGCTGTTTTATCAAGAGCACCAAGTGATCAATCTTGATGTTCTTGACAGCCTTCTTACTTGACATTTGGTGAAATACTGTCGAGACCGGTTATAGCGAAGTCGGTTATAACGAAACAGCGGCTACAGCAAAGCGATCACGATTTCCCATTCCCTTTTGCACTTTGTTATAATCGAAGTCGGTTATAACGAAATGGCGTATATAGCGAAGCGATTTCCGATACCCGTTGGCTTCGTTATAGCTGGTCTCGGAAGTACACGTTTGCAAGTCCGGTCTCAGTGCACCGCCATCTTGCTCAGTGGGGTGCGCTTGGGCGTGGCCATAATCTGATTACGACGCCTTAGCAAGCCTTTGTAATCGGAATATGATACATCCAGGCGCGCCCCAACCAAGCAAGATGGCGGCGTCCCTGACCGGACTTGCAAACATGTGGAAGTACACCTTGTGTGCGTAATGGACCTTTTGCTGAATTACCCAAGCACCAAGGAGCATACATGGTGCACAAGCTGACGTCTGCAGCAGTAACCACATTCTAAAGCAAAAGCTCAAAACATTGCACTCTGCACACACCTTCATCAACACCTTTTTTTGGTTACTTACTTCGGATCTTTTATACAGGCAAGGCGGGTGTATGCAGGGAATGTACCTGCATTCCGAGCAATCTTCTTGATGCTTGGTTAATTAGTCAAAAAGTCTATTCCTTACTGATTAACAGATATATGTATATATATTCTTGTTCCAGTAAAAAGGATACTACATGTCTGTAAAGTTCCATCTTTCTTGGGCTGTCTGGTGAGGCTAAAGAAAATAAGTGACGTACAATGTAAAATCTATGTTTTTTGAACAAATCCAAAGTTACAGCCCTAGAAGATGTGTGTCGCAGAATGTATATCGAGCCTACATTGAATTTAGTATTGTGAGTCAGTTCCGCAATTTTTTGCATGCACAGCAGCGTAGTCCTGGTAGCATTCAGCTTTTTAGACCAGCAATAAACTAGGCGCTGTTACAAGCTATGTCGAAGAAAGTCAAATACTGCAGTCGAAATCACAGCATCGATCCACTAAAACTCATCAAGTACCGACATAATAAAAACTGATCAAAGATGGTGATCAAAGTACTTCTAAATATAGTTACCTAGCTCAGACACGATAGGGTACGTAACGCCCACAGGTTTAATGAATTGCTTCCTCAAATTTTCGTAGGTGTCTGTCTTCGGAAAACCCCTTCATCAGCATGGATTTGGACACAGTTCAGACCAACATGGCAGTCTATGACTTCATTGACGGAAAGCTGTCCCCCGTCACATTCTGCAGAACGTCTCCAAAAGGCATGCGAATTCTTGGAACTCGCCGAAGATAGGTGCATGAACTCTCACAAAACAGCATTCTTTCCTAATAGTTATTTCTTCGTCATTTTTAGGTGAGCCCTAGAATTCGAAGATCTCGGTGAAGCCATTACGGTCAAGATGATCCCCATCAGCATCACCAAAGCAAGAGCCGTCTTGCACAATGACGTCACCAGCGCACGACGTGGATGCGGCGATAACCAAAATACGTTATGTGGTCGACGAGCTGTGTCGTTCTGTTCCTGTTTGTTGATGGTGGCGGTCGGTACAAAATGTGCAGTAGCTGCGGACTGGGATGTTGATTGAGATGATGTGCTCAAGATATGCAGGAGAGGGTGAAGGTCCAAGCCTTTTTTATAACTGTTTTTTCTACCTGATACTGAAGACAATCTCTAGAAAAAATTATTTGAAAAGCGGTGTTCTTCGCTTCTTTGGGGATTTCCTAGTCACCGAAACAAAAAGATGCTTGCTAAGCGTCTCAGAGGAAGAAAATGAAAGGTTTTATAAGTTCAGTAACTGAGCACAGTTTCAAAATAGTACATTTACTTCATTTTTTTTTTATCTGTGTGGAATGCATCTATGGATTATAAATTTGTGATAGGTATTATTTGGGGTACCTGTACTAAGTGTTGGAACCATAAGGTGAAACTTAAAACGTTCCTTTGTTGCTTTAATAAAAGTGTGTACCGTATAACGTATATACAAAAATGCACATTTCGTTCAATCCAGTTCAACATATGATTTTTATTTTTCTGTGAATAAAGGCTTGATTGCTGAAATGATGTCAACAAGTTTAATCATATTACAAGAATAATTGATATATTTGCATTATTCAGTCTGTTGGTTGCCACTTTAATCTGAACAACAAAAGATAAAAAGCAAATCATTAGAGGCATTGATCTGGAGTTTTAACAGCGCACTGGTGTAGAGCCTGTAGACCGGTGTATCCCAGTGCTTGAATCTGCGGAAAGATAAGCGTAACTTGTTGGTAAGTATTCCAAAAGAATCTTAACCATTACAACAACCAAGAACAAAGAAAACGTTGGTTTTATACTACAGTTCATAGAGGGCGCAAGTAAATAACCTGCTCTCGGGTATATGGCTCTGCTCGACTCTCCAGAAACGATAAGGGCTCTCCTCGACGTTCGTTTCTGCGTTGGCGTTGGCTTGTTGGTTGTTCGTGTGGCGCAGAGGCGCAGAGCCTCGCATGAGGCGGCGGTACGCGTCCAACGCGGCCTACCCGCAATGAAGATTATCGAGGAGAGCTCGGCCTTCCTGAGCAACTTCGAAGTGCTCAAACTGCTCAAGGAGCTGCAGAGCGACAAGCCAAAGTCCGGCAAACACGCCAAGCACGTCCAGAACCTGGCCACGGTGTCGTACGAGACGGTCACCTACCTCGAACAGACCGCGTGCGCCCGTCAGAGCGAGGAGAACGTACAAAAGTTCCTCGAAGAGATCCGCGCGTCCCTTTCACGCTGACCAAGGTGGAAAAGCTGCAACTCATCAACCACCGACCGACCACCTTCGTCGAGATTCAGCTGCTCATCGAGGAGAACGAGGAGCGACTCTCCGAAGACGACATGCAGACCATCCTCGACATCGTGGAACGGACGCTGCCACCGGCGCAAGACGACCCGGAGAACGCCGAAGGCGCCGAAGACGGCGAAATGGAGTGCGAGTGATTTTGGAGCCGCAAAAGCACAGACGGTGAGCGTGATGTGTCGATCTCCAATGACTGTGGGTTGAGTTTGAGTGAGCGTTTTGAGTTCTCGGCGAGTGATTTTGGAACCGACAGTGAGCGGCGAAGAATCGTGTGGAAAGGAACAATTGGGGGATCGGGACTAGCCGGTCGATAGTTATGGTTAAGTGCTGTAATAAACGTAAAGAAAAAAAAAGAAAACGGTGATTTTGCGATATGGCAATAAAAAGCGATCGTGAGAACATTAAACGGTTGTTGAGTGTGGTTTTGGGTATGTTTTAGGGTGTGCTAAATGTAGCAGTGAACTTTGCAGACATTATGGTTAAAATTTTAGATCAAACAAAACAAGAAGGAAATTCTGAAAACGATTAAAGACATAAACATAAATAACAAAAGAGCGTGGTAAAACTCGGTGTTAATTTATAAGCATCCTTGAACATCAACCGTACCCGTTGCAGTCGTGGCCGAGTGGTTAAGGCGATGGACTTGAAATCCATTGGGATCTTCCCGCGCAGGTTCGAATCCTGCCGACTGCGCAAACTTTTTGATCGCCAATTTTTTTTTTTTTTTTTTAATATTGCAGTTTTGTTTTTTTAGAGCAATTATTTTTATTGCAAGAGAAAGTGAGGTCGATGCTACGAGCACGCGCATGTCGTCTTGAGCGTTGCTTCTACTTCACGAGCGCGCCTGTAAACGTTTCACCATTGGCAAACCTTTCAAGAATGCCTGTTTTAATAGAGAGTTTTAGTAGATCGTTCCGATACCCCCGATAACGATACTGTATATGTAAGCGCAAAGGCGGAGGCAGAGTATCGGGTATTGTTATCGGAATCATCGGAACGATCTACTAAAACTCTCTATTAGCACAGAAAGAAGTTTGTAACGCTGAGCGTCAGAAATCCGCTAAAATTCAATAAGTAATCCGCCAGATTCCACTAAATTCTTAAACATTTCCGCTAAATTTCCCGCTGAGACCTTATATGTGTGTGTATGTGTATATATATATATATATAAAAAAAAGAGCAGTGAAATTTTGTGATGTAAACCTTTATCATTCTCAAAAGGTAACAAATAAAAGTCTTCGAAACAGGGAAACTAGAATACTTTAATTCTTCATCACCGCTGTCGTCGACTGACATCTCCACAGGACCGTGGTACTACAGTGGTACTTGTTGAGGGACCAGAAAGGTGACTTGGTTGCACATACGTTGCAGATGTCCCGATTGCATGCACTTACAACCCAACCTCTTTTGTGTGCTCCCATTGGCGCACCCAGAATTTTTGCCTGGGGGGGGGGGGGGGAGGGTTGTGAAATTTTGACAACCGATCGGGGGAGAGACGGCGAGCAGAGGGGGTTAATTTAACCTTTTTTTTTGTCCGTTTATTTTTTTATTTTTTTTTTTTGTACGCGTCATTGCGAGATTTTATTTCCACTGCGCGAATTCGTTCTAATCCCATCGACCCGATTACATTCCTTTGTATACGTACATTTTTTATCAAAAACTGTTGTTTTACATTCATAGAGTGCAGTAACCTTTTTGAATTTTTCTACCATCGCACCCGCGTATAATCAGGCGCGGCACTTAAAATCTAAGAAATAATGGGTTCCGGCAATCCAATTAAGTAAAATGTACAAATCATATTCGCTTAAATCAGGGGTGACACAACATACGGCCTCGTCGGCCCAGCTGAGCGCAGAAACCGCTCACCGTGTCATTCAATGCACTGCGGCCGCTGACTTGGCAGAAAGCATTCGAACTTGTTGACCTACTTTTCTCAGAGTCCTCTTTTCCGGGGGAAACTCCGCGTCCTCAGTTCAAATATTCCCTCTCCACTAGACCCACAGAAAACAACAATACAAAAGCCTGTACAGCCATGTGTTGTTATGACCAAGTCTCTATCCTTGTCCAGTTCTTCTTCATCCCATTTCCTGCTCCCTCTCTCCACGGAGGCTACAGCCCTCTCCCCTCCTGTTGGGACTAGTTGGGACATGATCAGTGACAGCGACAGCTTGTTGCAGATAGAGAAAAGCTAGTCGTGTCACGCTTGGAATATGAGTGCACTTCCAAAGAAGAGAAAAATCGACCAGGAGGGTCGGAAATTCAACCAGGAGTGGACATAGAGGTACTTTTTCATTGAGAACGCATCGAAGTGCTTATGTCTTGTGCGTCGAGAACCTCTCGCGGCTCCTAAAGAATACAACGTTCGACGCCACTACGAGACCAAACATGCCCGCGACTTCAGCGCTCTTTCGGATTCGGAGAGAAAAACAAAGTCCGAGGACTTAAAACGGAATTTGCTGGCTGAGCAAAGAATTTTTACGAAAGCAAAGTTCGCTGGCTAAGCCGTGGGAATGTTCTGAGTCGCTTCGTCGCGCTGAAGGCCGACATCATCGCTTTCTTGCAAGAGGAAGGGAATCACATACCAGAGCTGGAGGAAGAACAATGGTCGTGGGATCTGGCATTCCTCACCGATATTTCAAGCCATCTGAACACGCTTAACATAGCTCTCCAAGGAAAAGACCATCTCATTTCGGACATGGTGAGCGCGATCTTCGCCTTCCAAGGAAAGCTGCTCCTCTTCAAATTGAACCTTGGGTGTGGAAGCATAGATCACTTTCCAACCTGCCAGAAGCTCTTTCCCACCGGCGGAAATCGGAAGACGGTAGCTGCGACGTACGCTCCACAGCTTGAGTACCTGCTCTCCGAGTTCCAGCAAAGATTCAAGGCATTCGAAAGTGAGAAGCGTAACTACGATTTGTTCCGCGATCCGTTTTCTGTCGCACCGGAAGACACAGGTCCGACGCTGCAGCTAGAACTCATCGACCTCCAGTGCTCGCCAGAACTGAAGAGTATGCACCGTGAGTCTCAGCTGCTTGACTTCTACAGAAGACTTGACAGGAGCAAGTACGAAAACCTTGTGGACCACGCATTGAAGCTTGCATCACTTTTTGGGAGCACGTATGTCTGTGAGCAGACGTTCTCACTGATGACCCTCAACAAGAACCGTCTTCGATCTTCTATGACGGACATGACACTGCGAGATGTGCTGAAGACGGCCACCAGTGCGATGATGCCGGATATTGAAAACCTGTCTGCAGCACAAAGGTGTAACGTTTCACACTAGGTGCGGCCCGCGCAGTTTCCAATAAACAATTTTTGGCCCGCGTCATTTTTGAGTTGTGCACCTCTGGCTTAAATAGTCTGAAGGAAGAGTCATAAAACGACTACGGCTTTGCTCTTGGTAGTCAATTCGCGGAGAAATGATGAGTCCCCAAAATCGAAAAAAGAAAAGAAAGAAGGATGCTCGTAGTCGTTTCGACTGAATACATTGCGACTTTTCTTGGACTCGTGCGATCACGTTTTCTTAAAAATTTGAAACATTGAAACTCTAACATAACTTGAAAAAGAAAAAAAAAAAGGCAAGAAAGACATTTAAAAACAGGGGTCATTTCTAAAATTCGCTAAATGTTAAAATAAATCAATCACGAACTTAACGTTGAGGATTTCAACTTTCAGGTCATTTTATTAGTTAGATGCAGCATACAATTTTGTACGTTATATATATAAAAACAGAATGACAAAGATTTGAAGAAAAAAAAAATGTAGTCACACTTACTGACTTTTTAACGTAGATCCCCACCCCAAGTCATTTGGGTGAGTCGCAGCAGAAACTGGAAGATGCTGGGCAGAGACGGATCGGTCAGAGGAATCCGGTGAGGATGATGACGTCTGTTGAATGATCGACTTCTCAATGCTGGGAGTCATACATTCCAATAGTGATGCACGCGTTGGCTCCAAATCGCGATTGTTTTTAAGGGAATTAGGTAAGCACAGAATTTGCCTGGCTCTTCAATGAGGCGGCCTTGGTGATATAGGCCATCGCGGACTCTTCAATTCGCACACCGATCAGTCTTAGCAATTAGTTGTTAGACTTGCACCGTGGCATGGGTGGACAATGAGCCGACGAGTAGAGTAGATGCTCTAAGAAATATGAAAATCGGCAGTTTGTTGTGTAGCTCGAAGCCCGGATGTCACTGCTGATGGGAGGGGGTGGCGCACCGAGTTCTATCGTTTCTGTGAAGTGTACGAAAAGACGGCCTGGCGGAAAGGAGGAAATAAATAGAAAGATAAAGAACGACACAGAAAAGAGAAAGAGGAGGAAAATGCACGACAAGGGAGAGAGAGAGAAAGAGAGAAACGTAAGGAGAATACGGAAGGATATATCTTCACCCTCCTCCTCTCTGGGGACGGCCAATCATCAATCATTTTACCAAACCAAACCAATCATTTTAAAACACCCAACAGAGCCACAGCCTACAGGGTGACCCCCGTCCAATGGCCAACGGATTAGAATTTTAAAGGACACAAAGTGACGGGTAATTTACAACGCCTACACACATAGTTATGTAAAAGCATATTTTCCTTTTTTTTTTTCTTTTTCGGTCGGTTTGTGTCGCAGCGCAGCAGTATTGTCGGAAGGATTGCCCCAGGCGGCGGGGAGAACGGGAGTGGAGGGAGTGTCAGGAGTGTCGTTCTCAGGGGCGCCTCGAGCGGGCGTCTGCCTAATTGGGAAGCACGGGATGCACTAGTTCCCATACGAGGCTGCCGGATGTGGTCTCGAGTCGTAAACCGCACAAAGCATATCGGCTCTGCGTTCATTGTGTGAGCGGGCCGGAACCCGCGTTCTGTGGGAGCGCCCATCTTCACGGCGCTTTCTTGTGATGTCCGCCGAGGAGAGCGTGGGGTCTTTTGTGTTTTATTTTGGTTGTCCGTTTAAGAGAGCGTGTTGTTGTTCTGCTCGTATGCTTTTATGACCGACCGTCTACCAGAAAGAAAATAGAGTGGGAATCTGGGATCATCTTTGGTCTTGAGGACGGAAAGTGCCGGGCGGCGACGTCTGGTCGCGCCCAACACTGTCAATGTACTTTGTTAAATACATCTATCTAAGTTAAAGTTTAATACCACCCAACTGAACTTCACTTTGCAACGTGTTCGTCATCAGGCCCCTTGTTGCAAGTGGCCGAACACCGTCTACATCAACGACCTTCACAACTGTGACACTCCCGTATCTACGGTACACAACCGGCCGGAGCCTACTCGGCTCCACGCCAAGTCCGTTCATGACAACTCCTTCGCACCATCGTAGTTTCGCTAGTGCTCCAGTCCGCCGTCTCGACGGCGCCCAGCCGAGGCCCCTCGGCAAAGTCACAATAGGTTGGGAGAGGAGGCGCCGGGGACCAGCTATCTCCGAAATCCAAATCCTTCAAACCCCTCACAAAGCAGGCCCGCCGTAGAAAAGACATGACCCCCACGAGACGCGCGTAAGTCGGCGAAGGCCACAAGCGCGAAGCGTGCTGAACTGAACTTATCACCTTCAAGAACATTTTTTGCAAAAATACGCAGTAAATGTTTAACTCGATCCTAGATGGTTCGAAATGTGATGGCGCACGCAGTCCATGCAATCAATTCATATGAAATCCTTCTGAAAAACTTTTTTGAAACAAATCTGAAAGTTTGTGCGTAATGCATATCTCAGCTTCTCTTTTTTTATATACAACATTCCAGACTACCCGCGCTACACAAAAATGAGAAAGCGTTAAAATAACCTAAAGTGTCGAGGCTTTTTCTCTAACAGCTGGGGACAGAACGCGATTCAAAAACGACACAGCGGTTAACTGCTGGAGCCCAACGTCCCGCTTCGTCTTTTGGGGAGTTTATTGCTTCAAATAAGAAACATGTCTGAACATAGAATTAATGATTTTATATCTACTACAGTTGATAGAGAAATTCAAGAAAAATAAAATATACAAATGTACACACCGCGACACCGGCGATTTTTTTTTTTTTCATTTCGCTTAAACAACGTGTTGAGGGACGAAAAATTTTAACACCTAGGTTGGGGCCTGAGATGAGCCCGTTTTACCACATAAGTAACTGCGAAAATAGTGTAATTTGTCAATGCACTAAGAAAATCCGGAATTGTAATCCTTCGTACTAACTCCGTCACGCCGTGTACATCATCGTGAATGCAACGGAGGCGGGGGGGGGGGGGTTCAGACACTCAACCCCCCCCCCCTCCTCCCCCGTGGGTGCGCCACAGCGGGAAACTGTACACACCGCGACACTGTTATCGTGAATACGATCATCAACGGTTTTGGCATTTTGCTCGGACAGTGTATCGAGGGGCGCAAGGTTGTGACACCCAGGTTGGTGCATCAGATGAGCACTTTTCACCACATAGATAATTTTGGTAATAATGTGTCATCTGTCAATGTAAGAGTGTGTATTACGGAGATGACTCCGCTCGTGCCGTGCACATCACCAGTGCAGCGGCGAGGAGGGGAAGGGGGAGAGGAGGAGGGGAGGGGGCGATAAATTTATTTACCCTTAAATGCCCTCGTTGCGGACATTACATTAAAAAAATTGTCAAAATACGTACAAAAAATTTTTCACGGAGCTCTGGGGGGGGGGGGGGGGTTTGCACAGCCTACTATAGTATTATTCACCAACAAGCTCAACTACAGCCAGTTATCGACAGGTTTTGTTAATGAGTCAGAGCAACAAGAAAAATGAACGGCAAACACTTCGCAAACATTGCTAGACGAAGCATTTTTAAAGACACCATTACAGGTCAGAAAAACACAAAAACACTATAAAAATAAAACAAGCCTGCAGACGGCAGGAAATACGGAGTAAAAGTCCCTTGGTTAAGGTGCTCTTTCTCTACAAAATGAACAGAGAAAGGGCGAAAGCGAAGAGAAAGCAGAAGCAAGGCGAAGGGGCTGATGAAAATGGAAAAGTAATCCGCTCACTCACACAAGTGACAGCAGCGAAGTGCCTTTTCATGCGAAAGCACTGAAGGGACACTGTCAGGGTATTTATGCTCGCCAAGGTTTTTATCTGTACATGACGCATGAGAGCCCAACTAGTCAGAACACAATGCGCGACTCGAAATTCGTTTTCTTTCCCCACGAAAACCGCCGATCGAGAATTGGCCGGTTTGAGTCGCGCTCCCTCTCTTCTCCGTGGTCACGTGCCGCTTTTTATGGTTTAGACACAACCACCAAATCTAATCAAAGTCGTGGGTCATCGAAGGCAGACACTCAATATTAAAAATAGAAAAAAAAACACAATATGATACCCATTTTTTGTGCCTTCTAAAAAACTGCAAATACGGTGATTGAAAAAAAAAGAAAGTTGCACAGTTACGTGATTTTTGGTAACTCTCCGCTGTAGTCGCGAATATTTCCTCTTCCTCCCCAGTCCAGTTTCGGTTTCGCTTTCGAGCAGTTGCGTCTTTTCACTTTATTAAAAATATACGTGACGCTGTAGCAAAATATTGATTGGGTAATCCTCTAACGCCAAAATGAATAGCCTGAAAAAAAGAGAAAATGTTGGGGGTGTTAGTGTCTTTAACTGCCCATGGAGCGAACCGGCGCTATTAGTGTTGAAGCCGCGGAAAACGGCACCTAAATTTTCCTGTCCCATGGGCAAGCCTGTAGTCTCTATACTTCGTTTCAGCTTGGGTCCAGACGCAGCCGATGCTACGAGCGCGAGCGGGGGCCCTGAACAGTGCTTGCATTGCACGAGCGCGCGTGTAGGGCGTGAGAGCCCGGAGCTCGCCAGCATCGCCTGCGTCTGGACCCAAGCTGAAACGAGTATAGCAGCGAAACAAGCATAAATTCCTATTGGCTGCGACGCGTCAAATCAGATGCTTCGTCACGAGAGCCGCCGGGGCCGCTCAAGGTCAAAGCGGACAAGTGGACGCGCCTCAGAAATAGAACACAAAGAAAATCACAGCAACGCAGATGCATCGTCACGGAAGTCGTGGAGACGAGGGCGTGCGCCGCGCTTGCGCAGTGGGGGAGCCTGATGTCACCGCCGGAGCGCAGTGTGAAAAAGAAAACAAAAAAACATGGCGAATGCTTTGGCATTCGCCGCGCTCAAAGTCGCTTTAAAAAATGCCCCCGCAGCTTAATAATAATAATAATAATAAAAGCTTGTAAGAAAGAAAAAAAAAGCCGAACATAAAAACAAAAGAACATCTACGTCTTGTCGGCGATGTGTTGTTGTTCTATGGCGGCAGCAGGCGGCAAAATTCGAAGGTGCCACCAGACACGACTGAGAAAGCGAAGAAGCTTCAGCGACCGACGACCGCGGACTCGAGAGTCGCCTGGCCGCCGGATTACCTACCGAGCGCCAGCCTGGCTTCACAACACGTGGGTGTTGTCTCTCAACATTACGAGGAGGGGGGGGGGGGATGGTGAGGGCAAGAAGGGGATGTCTTTTCTTTTCGTTTTTTGTTAGCGGAAAGCCAAACCAGCACGAAGTAAGCCTCGTGTTATTTTCCTTTTTGTTTTGTTTAGACAATCCATCTTTCTGTTTTTTTCTGTCTTCAATACTCTCACTCTCTTCGTTCCCTTCAACTTCGCCATTCGAGACACGAAGGACATGCTAATACTGTGCCAAAAAGATCACAAACAAAACGATAGTAATTGCTACTTTAGTGCTCGGACGTAATGTTTGCGATCAAAACTAACAAGATGACAAAGCTAAATTAAGCGTACTCGTATATTTATTCGGCTGCTCCTGTATCTAGGGCTTGATTCTCATTATCATGTTGCACACTTGGTAATGCGTCTTTGCGGGGAGTGAGGGGACTTTCCGTTGGGCCCCAGCCCCACCCGGGAAATTGAGAACTTTCCGCCTATGAGAGATAAGACGCTAAACACACCAGTCAGAGACACATTCCAGGCATCATGGGGATCCGCGAAAGCGAACCCCCAAGAAGGTAGGTTCTCTTTCGCCCCATTTTGAAAATGCTTTCAACAAAAAAGATCTCTGCGTGGAAGGTGGGTGAGAGTGGATGCTTGAGAAATAAACCGGTTAGCTGAGTTTTAGACTTTCCCCAGGATCCTGTCCCAGCAAAGACATGAAGACACCGAACCCTGGACACCTACCGCCATCTATGAGCGACGGCGGCAAGCCACGTATCTGGTGGCCACCGTCACTCATAGATGGCGGCAGCTCTTCGATCCACTCTGGCTTGCCGACTTGCGGCTGGCCATTACTTTCCATTGTACAGCTCCGCTAATCTTCCTTCTTCACAAAAAAAAAAAAAAACTGAAATTGAACTTTTTTTTTTATTACGATTAGCTATCACCAGCTTGCCTGAGCACTCACAGCCCTTTCACTAATAAACCCAGCATGTCCGTGGAACCCGACGCACGCCGGGGGCGCCACATTCAACATGGCGTTGCGCTCCAGCCGTACGAACTTGCGTCGGTGGGCCATGGCCACTGAGATTGCCGGTCTCGGAGGCTGCGAGGCACGGTGTGCTGCAGTGGATTGGAAAGAACATTTATCCCATTGGAAGGACAGTGGGTAGACCTCAAGGCATCTACATTGAAGTCTATCCACCATCCCTCCAATCAGAGCCAATTATAGCTCGGCGTTTGGACATCACTGCTCCGCGTAGCGTTCCCTCAGTTGGTCTCGTGACGTATTTTGTCGCCGATTCACGGATAGTTCGATGCATGGAAGTTATACTTTTTCGTAGGTAATTTGTTTTTGTAGTGTCAGAGTGCAATCATTTGTTCATGTTTTACAATCGAAGGAGGGGAGTGGAAGGAATGTCACAGAGATAGAAAATGAGAGGCTGTTCTCAAAAAGATTTGAGCTGGTACTATCAGGTTGAAACGCTTAAAATGAGAAGAGCAATACTTCAAAGATCAAGCACGAATGCAATGAAAGGATAAAGAGCGAGGGAGGTGTACAGGAGGAAATAATAAGTCACAGCAGAACGTTATTTTACGGACATTGTTATGGTTATATTGCGATCCTTTTAGCACCCACGGATACAAATACCTAGTCTTACTCCCGTTGATTAATAAGTAGTATTGTCTTCAAACAAAAAATATGTTCCATCCTGTAATTAGTAGGCCTTTCGTTCCGCTTTCAGCTAGTGGTGACGTATTTAGTTTCCTATAAAATATTGCTTGTTCGATACCTTTAATGACAGAGGCAGTGGCGTCACAAGGGGTGGGCGGACCGCCCCGGGTGCAGCGCTCAGGGGGTGTCGCGGCGGGCTACGAGGCAGGGGGGTGTCGCGGTGGGCTACCGCCCCGGGTGCCCCTAACCCTTGTGACGCCACTGGACAGAGGCCATACAAATGGTTCCAAAAAGAAAATTCATTCGTGGATAGTGGCGGTGATAACTGCTGAGTGTACAACTTCCGATATGATGTTAGTACTCTCAGAAACTTTCATTTAGTATAAAATGCACAAAAGCAACAAACAATTTTGTTTGTCAAAGACGTTTGTAACCTGCGAGACATGTATACTTAGTTTACGCGGCATACGAGGTAAAAAGTTAATCAGATAATCGAGTGTTTTCAGCTGCTTAATTTGTGTCACTTTCGCAACAAAAAGAATGAAAAAAAGGTGCGGCATAAACTGTGTTATTATTAACGGGTTCGCGCTAAAATCAATCGGAAAAATCAGCGCAGTGATTTAACTTTAATCAAAGGTGTATTTCTTTTGGTGGATTTCACTTCGTGAGATTTCAAAGGGCTTCCTTTTTGTGACAGAGGAAATGAACACCCTTGACAGAATCAAATGTGGAAGTCAACGCAGACCGATGCAGAGGGTTGCACTTGCGGCGCCATCTCCCGATAAGCGCAGCCAGCGGACTTCTGCGTAGTCTGACTGCTACGCCTTTCGGAAAGGGGTTTCAGAGTGTTGGACACATTTTAATGCGAAAGCATTAACTGTCCCATGGAGCGAGCCGACGTCATCAGCCGCGCCAAACGGCAGAATAAATTCCCGAAGCCGCGATCTGAGGCATCCCAACTTTGAAACCACGCAGAAAGCCACGCAAAACGGCAGTGATATGAAGCCGACGCGCGTCAGTTTCAATTAGCGCCACCCCATGGCGCTGCGTGTCCGCGAGGCAGCGGCTCCACCGCTCCACGCCCAAGGTCAGCGCGGCGAGGAGCGCACGCGCGCTCGACCGTCGACGCAAGTACGCCGCAGACGAAATAAGGGAGCCGAGGAACGGCATGCATGCTTTCGTATTCACAACTCATAAGAAGTGCTTAAATGTACCTCGAGCCTTTTTCACTGAAGTATGCATTTTAAAACTCTACCAGTAAAATACACCTTCGAGGAAATTCGAGACCGCTACATTCGGGTGAAAATTATTCCGGCAATGTTAGAGCGTGTCCATGGTATTGATAGCAACCTCACACGATGGTCTGAGCGGTCATATTTTCATCACGCTTAAAGGGGTACACCGCCGTTTTCTTGATAGTCTCCGATTTGGCCAAAAACTTGCTAAAGCATCAACAAACATCTCTTCTGAAATAGTAACCCAAATATTTGGACAAAATAACTTTTTTCGTGAAGTTACAGAATTTACAATTTTGGTCCTCATCGTGTTTTTCAAAGTGAAAAGCTCTACTGGCAACATTGAAAAAGTGACGTCATGGGTGGGCAGGGTTTCACTCTTTGGGCTGTAGACTTTGTTCCCAACTGATTACAAACAGTTTTATGGTGTGAAATGAATGCTTTGGAAAGTCGCTCCAGCTCCCGCGCACCAGCACCATACAAATGCTCGGCATAGTTCATTTTTAGACTGCCCGCTCGAACCGCAAGCCAGCCCACCCGTGACGTCACAGCAATGAAAAGCGCGGATATATTCGAATCTCGTTTTGGCGTCATTTTCATTTGCCGATTTCACAATAACTATTTTGAATTTCGCGATACTAAAAGCATACCGGAAAGAGTAAAGGACGGCGATTTCTAAAATATAGTTAGTTGGGGTTGCTCAAAAAGTCGCCGGAGTTCCCCTTTAATACAAACCCTTCACATTTCCGGCTGTTATCGGGTCCAGTGTTATGTTTATAAAACAAGTTTTGCCAGTTTTTTTTAAGGTCGTAAGGCCTTTGGAGAATTTAGCAACGCAAATAGTTGGACCCACTACCGGAGAACAGTTGCTGAAGTAAAAAGAGAAATAATAATAATAATAATAGTATAATAATAATAATAATGATAATCTTTATTGGTTCAGAAGAGCCGCAGCACCGCAGAGAGGCAACAGCCCGTCTGTGGTGCCGCGTCTAGTGATGGTGGTTATGTGATGATATAATATAACAATAATATTACAACCATACTCAATGGCTCTTCAAATTCCTTTATGGCAATTTGAACACATATCACACTGCTTGTTATGGCCAGAAAACATGTGGTAGTAAGAGTGAAGAGGTCATCAACCCTCCGCACACACTTGCGCTGCTTGCAGACAGGCCCGCGTTTCCGGACACCAGGTGGGGCGCTGCGCGTGCGCAAAAACCAACATTTCCGACAGCAGCGCCACCGGAGCGGCGTGACGTCAGAACCGCGCGTTGGTCTATTCATTCGTCACTCTCGGCGTCTGCTTTCACGTGGAACGTCCTCAGAAACGGCGAAACTTCCGGCGAGGCTTCTTCCATGTGGACGCTTGGGACAGTGTGTCGTCTGGTCTTCGTCGGGCAACGTCGAACAACGTTCTTTGAAAACATAAACGTTCGTGTGCTCGAACACTCTTTAGACTCGGGGATATGATACCAAATATGTACGCCTGTCAGATGCCCGTCCTCACCCAACTGGCCGTCTCGCCTTAAACTGAGCGTCGCAAACGCGACGTTTAGAATCAGTTAAAGGCGAGGTTTAGGTTCAGGCTCAGACTATTATACTGAGAGCACTAAGATGGCGGGGAGTTCTTAGCCGTATATGAAGAGAGTTTGGCCATTATTGAGGAGGCGTCATTGGTCTAAAGCGGGCTGGGCGTGTTAAATGGGGCGTCTTCAGAAATTTGAATGTGGCCAACCAGAAGCCGGAAATAATACCCTGGCGGTGGTCGCGAGAAACGAAATTCATAAGTGCGGCGGAGTAACTCTCGGTGACTGAAAATATGGTGCACGTGATGTTTCAGTAACGGTCATCCAAACTCATGGTGGAAGAGCGCGACTAAAGGGAACGATCGACATAATTTGTACGCCAGGCGCCGGGGGCCGGGAATCTGCCATCCGAGCGGTCACACTCTGTCCGAGCAAAACAGAGTTCGAGCAGCACATTCGTTTCTTACATCTTTGTGCATGATCACAATCGAAACATCACGTGCACCATATTTTCAGCCATAAAGAGTTACTAGATTCAACCCTTACGCTCTTATTAAAACAGTTTCTCGCTACCACCGCTAGGGGATTCTTTTCGGCTTTTGGTTGTCCGAGAGAGCATGCCAAGCCCTCTATCTGCATCTGGTGCACGTCCTGGCTCTGCCCGCACCTCCCATTGACCAAGCTCTCTCCATACACGACTCTGATCCAGTCACCAGTCTCCAGCGTGGGCTTCCTACCTTCAATAACACTTCGACGTCCCGTAAGCCTCGAGCATGAACACGCTCGAGTTCGTTCTCCGCGTCGAGATCGAGTAGCAGTGACAACCAGCATGGCGAGATGACGTCACGCGCGAGTCACGAATAGTCCGAGAGCACTGTCCGTTGTCCGTCGCCGTAGTGCGACCAGGTCCTCAGAGGTATGTGGTGCTGGTCACACTGCGTAGCGCGTGAAGAATGACGTCTGGGAGATGGTCTCTCATCATGTGCGGGCTTATGACGACGTGGTCGAAGTACTCTGGCGCCGCCCAGTACATCCGGTACCTAAAACAAAAGAAGGCCCAACAGCAGAGAGTTAAAGGGGTAGGGAAACGAAATTTCAGCGCTCATTTTCTTGCTTGAATGTGTTGCATGTTGCACCCTAACCTCAAAAAACACCAGTCTTCCGTTGAAAGGCACAAGAAAACTAATTTTAAAGCTATAAATAAACGATCTTCCAATGTGCACCTGGTGGATGCATGCGGAGCCTATTTGGGAGGTAGTCTAGCAACGTTGTGGAATCTGTTACGTAGTCGTGACGTAAGAGATTCCTCTGGAGCAGCGCCGCTCTTTGGAAGTACGCTCAACTGTTTAAAGTCACCTCGGCCTGAACGTGTTTGCCCTTTTCGAATGAATGCGAAAGCTTGATAATGTGGATGCTTGGGCAAGTTGGTAATTCATGCTTGGATGGAACAGCGCGGATGAACAGTCACACTCACATGCACACAAGAGCAAACAGACTCGCAGCGCTGACTTTCAACTCAGTTCTATATTTCTTCTTCTCAAATCTTCAACTTCTTCACCTTTGCCGTTAATGAGAACAATTTAAATTTTTAAACACCAGAGACCAAATGGTCAATACACATTAAAAATAACTAATAATTAAATAAATCATGCAAAGACAACTAAAGAAAATAATACTAATAATACTAATAATAATACTTTGCATGATTTATGTAATTATTAGTTATTTTTAATGTGTATTGGCTATTTGGTCTCTGGCACTGATCTCCACTAGAGGGGGCTGGATGGCGCATTGAGCAAACAGGTATGAAGCCACCGGAAGTAAGCGGCTTGTCCCGGAAGTGAGCGCTTGTTAGGCTTTGTAACCCTTCCGAGTGTTGGTTCGAAAAGCGTCGAGGTCGCTTAATTTTCGCTTGTTCCCTCAAGAGAGCCTGCTTGTTTTGTAGTAGGAGCGCATGCCGACCCGAGAAGTATCATGGGAAGCCATTCAATGTAAATAGTTTGACATTATAGTTTATCAAGTGTGAATATGTCCCAAGTTCAAAAGCCTCATTCTCGGGGTTTAGTACAGAACGGGAGTATCAAAAACCTAATCAAACACCCAAAGAAGCATGCTCAAAAATATCGACTGAATGCACTAGGAAGCCCAGCGCACGCCCGACTTCCGGGACAAGCACCGAACTTCCGGTGGCTTCACTTGCGCCAGGCTCGGAGAGCAGCTAAGCGCCATCCAGCCCCCTATAGTAGAGATCAGTGGTCTTTGGTGTGTAAAAATTTAAATTGTTCTCATTAACGGCAAAAGTGAAGAAGTTGAAGATTTGAGGAAGAAGAAATATAGAACTGAGTTGAAAGTCAGCGCTGCGAGTCTGTTTGCTTCTTGTGTGCATGTGAGTGTGACTGTTCATCCGCGCTGTTCCATCCAAGAATGCGAAAGCGCGAAAGTCAACCAGACGCCATGATGGACTCGTTGAGGTACGTCGCGGGGTTGCTCGTGTGACTTTGCTGTACACTTCGAAGCAGACATGTACAAATTACTCAAAAAAGGTAGTTAAGTTAAGTTACTGAGTATCGACGCCAAAAGTAATTTGAGTAGAGTAGAAATTACGCATTTGTAATAGTAATTGAGTAAACTACTAACTACTCTAAAAAGTAGCGAATTACTTTAAAGTTACTTTTGAAGTTACTTTTTTATATTTTTGTGATAGCAAAATGAACAGCAGTTTTGATCAATGAAAAACCCTGCGAGCCTAAAATAAATGCAGTCTATTTATGCCTTGCGTTTTCACCAAAATAGTTTATTCGCTCGCAGAAGCAATTGACTTTCAAAGTTCTTGATAGGAGAGTTTTTCCCTTTTCCTTCTAAAGACGTCCCTAGCCAAGCTAAACAGACGTTCCACCGACGCGCTGGATGGAACGGCACCGTTGAATTTGAGAAACAGGCTGTGCAGGGTCGGGTAAGCGAGTGTCGGCATCTTAGGTGTTTATGACGAAACATGTGAGGTTTGCCTCGGGTAGAGGGTCTTTTATAACAAACTTTCCCCCTTTTTTCTTTTTTCTTCGGCAAGTTGAGATTGTTATGGCTGGCCTCTCTTTATTCTGACGACGTTCTGAGAGTACGCTGAGCGTGTGCACCAGACCGTCAAGGGTTCAAGTCTCGCGCCACGACGATGATATCATCCGGACGACTGCGCGTCTCGTTGTAGTGCTAGTAATACGATACTGAAAAAAAAAATTGTTTTGGTTTAACAGAAGATGAACCGAAGTATACTTCGCCGCTGACGCCGGGTCCAACAAAGGGATCTCCCAAGGGTAACTCGCAATTCCCGCCGGCGACAACAATATTCTGACGCGCCTGACACGCCTGACAAGTAAATCGTTTTTAACAAAGAGGAGGTCTCCCAGGCATGGAAGGTCAAAAGGACGCGGAGGATTACGTGAACAAGCATCGTCGCTCGTACAGTTGCAGCTGGAAGTGGGAACGTGCTCCCATGAACGGATTATCCGTGCCAGGGTTTGTGCGCGGGGAGTCCGGCTTTGCAAAGGCGTATGTGCTGATGACGAGGCGACCATTAGAACAGGCGACCAGCTGCGAGGTCATTCCAGTGGCACCTCCCGAGGAACCTACCGCTTGAGTCAGAACTCACTAAAGACAGACAACACCAAAACAACAACAGCCCTCGGAGTGTCCCCGTCTTTCACGGTTGCAGCTGTAAACGCGGCGCCTGCCTGCATTACCGGATTAGGTCAATACCCGACCAAGGTGCGCGCCGGTGTTATGTTTTGGCTGCTCGACGCCGCCTTGGCCCAATGACGCCTTCCCGAACAAGGGGGACCCTTGTTCGGGAATGCCACTTCATCTGCCTTGCGCTTTCACCAAAATAGTTTATTCGCTCGCAGAAGCAATTGACTTTCAAAGTTCTCGATAGGAGAGTTTTTCCCTTTTCCTTCTAAAGACGTCCCTAGCCAAGCTAAACAGACGTTTCTGTGCTTAAACTTTCGTGATGAGCAAAATTAGCACTAGATTTCGAAAGTAGTTAGTAATTTGAGTAGAAGTTCCCTGAAAAAAGTAGTTAAATTAAACTACTAATTACCCAAATCAAGTTGTAATTGAAAGTTACCAAGTTACTCGAAAAAGTAGTTAAACTACAGTAGTTTGAGTAGTAGAGTAGTTGAACTACGTCCAAGTCTGCTTCGAAGCCGCTCACACGACAGGTGAAACGCCCGTCACCCCGCGGGCGCTTCCAACGGCTCGGTTGTAACGCGCTGACGGTATTGACACCACTACAACGCTGACAACGCCACCAACGGCAAAGCTCATAACCAAGCCTGTCTTGCCACGTCACAAATGCGGGGAGTCTTTTTTGTTGTTTTTGTTTGCGCCGGATATCCCATGACGCATCGCGCCCTCCGTTCGCTTCTCTTCGAGCGCTCGCTCGAGTGCACCGTATGGAACGAAAAATATAGCCAATCGTCCAAAATACAAACGTGCGATTATGAATTACGGTTATTATCCGTCATGCTTGACCCATTTCCGAACGAAATTTGAATATTTCAATTTTTGTTTCCGTACCCCTTTAATGCTACGCCTTCCACGCGACATTAGCGAGTTTCTTTTAATGCGAAACCATTAACTGTCTCATGAAGCGAGCTGACGTCATCAGTTTGAAGCGCGAAAACGGCTCCTAGTTTCCGCGATCCCAATAGGAGCGATTCGCCTTCGGTTCCATTGGCTAGCGCGCGTCAACGGGGCTCCCATTGGCCGCTGCGCCATGGCCCCCGAGATCCCGAAGCGCGCGCGACGCTAGTACGCAGCAGACGACAAAGGGAGCAGACATGCTTTCGCATTCACGACTCTTAAGAAATGCTTAAGTGTACCTCGAGATTTTTTTTTCAGTTAATAGCAAACGTAACAGCTGAGCGTATTCAAAATAAAGCGTCCTCGTCACTGCGCATGCGCCCAGCACGAACCGCGTTTTGGATTGTCGCTTGCAGCGACGAAGCTATTTCCTAGCGTACGGAAAGCTTTTGGGCGCTATGCTAAACGATCTCAAAAGTGAATAGTTTGAACCACTAATTAAATTTAGTGATTTATTATAAAGTATCTGCATGTTTGGTTTCTAGCTTTATAGGAAAAGAAAAATAATTTTGAAGTACAAAAAAAAAGAGAAAATAAAATTTTAGAATTTGACTAAAGACGAACTGCACCGCAGTGCACACGGAAGGAGTGAAACAACAATCGTTGATTTCCTCCCGAACTGCTCAGCCAGCGATGGTGGTGGGGGGGGGGGGGGGGGGGGGGGGGACATACGAATGGATATATACTGAGCTATAATAGCGACATAGTCTATATGTTGCTAAAGACACATTCACACCTTGTGCCACAGAGAATGCAAGATCCTTGCAGAAGGCTTCCGCTCGCCCTCACAAAAGCTGTGGGTCTCATTTGCGGTGGACTTCGACCGAGTGTGCTGTGATTTCTCGTGACCAGCTTACTACTGATTAATGGATAGGTACGGCTGAAACCTTTAAATCGGGCGGTGGCCGTAGCTAACCTAGCCGTAGCTTCTAATTCAAATTAACTCGACGAGGCACCACTATGGCGCCCTCTGTTGGGTTCCCTAAACACTTCCAATCTGCATTTATTCCCTAATTGTTTACGCATCATACTTTCACCTTGGGTCTGAAACACTTTCAGGCAGTCTTATAAGTTATAAGTGGCCATCTCTCTTTGGATAGACCATAGATATGAACTCGCAAATGCGATTCGTTTATTTTAAGGCGAGCGGAAAGAGGAGTGAGGACCTTCAGCGTAGTTGTACGCAGCTCCAGGGCTACCTCACAGGTGGTTCCAGTGTGCCAGTGTGTTCCACTGGTTTGAGGTAGGAGTGTCGCAAACTTTTGTCGAACCGGATTTTTAGGTCGAACTTTCGGTGTTCGACCGGTCGAACCGGTTCGACGAACCTTCGGCTTTCAACCAGATTCGACCAGTTCTACTTTGTGGACATGGTGGCCAGACCTTGATAGAAGCATGTCTAGGTTCGAGAGTTGTTTTTTAGAGCGCAGCTCTTAGGCGCCCGTTTCCGGCTTGAGCGGCGTCGGCGTCGCCGTCGGCGTAACCGCGCGGTGCATTATGGGAACTATCCCATCAATGCACCGCGCGAGCCCCCCCCCCCCCCCGGGGTCACGTGACTTCGGGGGGGAGGGGAAGGGGTCACGTGACCCCATGGGTCACGTGACCTCGGGCGAGGGGGGTCACGTGACCTCCCCTCCCGGGGGTCACGTGACCTGGGGGCAGGAGGGGGAGGGGGTCACGTGACCCCCCAGATCACGTGACTCCCCCTCCCCCGAGGTCATGTGACCCTCCGGAGGGGATTGAAGAATGAGGGGAGGAGGCGGAGGGGTATACCCTCCCCTGATTACCCTTCCCTCCTCCTCCTCAAGAGCTGCGCTCCAATTCGGCGTTACAAGGAGTTGTAAACGGCTTTCATTTTTTTATGCAAAGGGTTATTTTAATTTTATGAACATATTTTGAGGTCGGGGCTCCTTGTAAAAGATTGTAAAATAACAGTCCCCTGCGTCCGCTCCCGCCTAATTTTATGAACATTATCAATTAAAAGAGACTAATTCTAATCACTGAAGAAGTTAATAACTTAATTATTACTGTATTAACTTAAATAACCAATTAGTGCTGCCCTTAATCCACTTTAGCCATCACCATCCAGTCCGAAGCCCACTGGCCAGCCTGTCGCGCATGCGCATAGCAGCCGAACCTGAGTCGAGATCTTGCTCGAACTTTCTCACAAGAAGGTTCGAAAAAGTCGAACCTGGTCGAACTCGAAGCTCGACCGGTTCGCGACATCCCTAGTGCTGAGGTTAGACATTAGACGACGAGGTTTGTGGTTAGGCTAGATGATATCTATCAAAGCAGTCCTGATTTTTCACACTAATAAACATTTTACTAACCCACTGGTCTGTGGTGTGTTCTTCCGTCTAAACACGGACACGGAGATCACGCGAGCTCGGTCACATTCAAAGGCCAACCAACGTGCCAGCCGGAATATGCACTCCGTGTATTTCTGGACAGTATTCACGCAAACGTCTTCTATAAGATTGCAAAGAGGGTACGGCGCACGATACCCGTGTTCCGTTCGCGCGATGTGCAGGATCCTGCCCGGAGTCAGCATGAGCGGCCACTTGGTGGTCGGGAGGCCACGGTCTAGGATCTCGTCGATGGTCGCTGGCCGCACACCCTGCAATCGAGATAAGCGAGAGTGTGTTGGACAGAAAAGGAAAATCGACGTAATGAGTTTACAGCTGTGCTACCCCTGTGCACGCGTGTCACTGGCGATCGAGACGCGCATCGGCATTCAATGCACACCGGTCAATAGGAGATACAGTGGCCTAGAAGGGTGTTTACCCGAGACCCGCGTATTTATTTATTTACGTCATCTGTCT
>JAZHYW010055673.1:0-42025 GCA_037355805.1 Ixodes ricinus | reverse complement strand
GCTGAAGGGTCCCATAACAAATCAGAGCTGGAAGGGTTATTCTCAATAGGGTACCTTGACGCGAATGAACGAACCTACAGGATATTGGCACATAAAATGATAAAAGAGAGGTATAGAATTTTCTACACTCTAAAAGATTTAGAACGTCCACTTTCCCATCAAGCACTTGGGAGAGCAAATTGCTGCAATGAAGTAGGAAACAGCAACTGGTTCTTCCAGGTGCTTTACAGGGAAAGTGAATGTTCCAGGTTCTTTACAGCGTACGGGGTCCCACCTGTCGGCTGACATTGGCTTCACTGGTTGACTGGTAGAATGCGAAATACCCGGATCCACCATCACCGCCTCCAGCGTCGTCTCGGGCTTGGTGGCGCCCTCGTACCCATCTTCCTTGAACTTACTAGCCCCATCCAGGGTGTTTCCAGAGTTTCCTACGATGTCAAATAATGATACCCTCATCGGTACAAGCTGCTATAAGGCCAGAGAGTAAGAAAATATTTAGGTGATGACACTCCATTCGACGAAGCGTCCAGCGCCGGTTCGCCGAAAAACAGGCCCCTCGTTTTGGCGCCATCTATCCGCGTGTAAGCGAAGTGCCAGACGTGCTGAACCGGGGCCCGACTGGCGCTATGCGTCAGCTGCTAACTTACGCCTCGCTCACCAGTAGGCCTTCTTCTTAGCCAGGGAGCGCGATGGTGCCCTTAAGACGCAATCATGGAATGCTTACATCAAGCATAAAGCTGCACTGCAGCGTTTAAATATGCTCGAGTCACGGTCGTTTACAAGCGTGTGTCAGCATCTCTCTACGCGCAGTAACCGAGCGTCTGATAAAAGTATAAATGAGCAAAAGAAAAAAGCGGCTTGCGCGTTCCGTGTTTAAAGCAATATAACAATTATTGTCTTGTGCGTTTTTTTTCTTTTGTTTCTAACAAATTTATATTTCCTGATAAAAATTTGCCAACTTAGCGTCCGCGAGCAATGTCAAAAGGTGTAATGACGCATAAACAAAACGCGACCTAAAAATATTCGTGTTTGCTCGCAAGAGGTGCAGACCAAACTTGAAAATTACATTCCTATAGAGTATACAGACCATTCCAATAACCGCCTTCATTGGGCTGCCATTTTTGCTTACGAGGCAGTGGAACACGCCCTCAGCATGTGCAGTATTTCTCGTCCGTTGAATACCAAACGCTCGCGCCTGCGTCCACAGCCCAATGGCTCGGCATTTTTTGCCGGGATAATAAGCGCTGAAAAGTACATTCCTGGTGATCTTTCAATCCCGAACCGATCTGTTGATTGGTTTTAAATGCAGCTATGACAATTACTCGTTTTTTTACTTTTTTTTAATATTTATTTTGGCATTTTCTTTATTGCCATGTTGAAATAGCAGTGGCCCTTTTGGAAGGTCTCATCGCCAAAGCGTCCGTTGGGATTAGTGTGTGCCTTTTGGGGTCTCCTTCTGTCCTATTGCCGTCTACGTTGCGATTCCCAAGTGCACTGTAAAGATTGACTACGAGAGTGCATACAGGGAAAAGCACTGGCACGATTGCTATCACTGCTGTGTTTTTTTTTCGCTGCTTTGTGCTTTGCTTTTTTGCTTTTTACAGCCGGAGAAGGTCGTAAGAGCCTATCAAAATACAGTCACTCGGATCTCACCCGATAGCAGGACTCTGATGTTTTTTTTTTTTTTTTCAGTACAATGCGATTATGTTTTATCAGCATTCGCTCAAATTCAAGACGCTTTTTTAGATTTTGCAGACAAAATAACTCCATTACCTCTTCACTAAATCCTGTAACACCGAGTTAAGTATATTAAGAAAATAGTTACTAGATAGCGCGAAACAACTTGTTACAGTCGTTCGGTCCTCTCGCGCTTATTGTCTTTGACACTACACCATTGTGTGTAACACTAAACAAATAAGTTATTTTTACGTTTTGTATTAACACTAGTAATGAAACGAATCCATCGAAAAGTGTTGTTAAGAAATTTTAGCTTTGTGTGAGAAGGTTTAGACAACTATGTCTGGCTCCAAAAATCGCCTAATGACTATCCTGTAGAGTAGAAATTTAGCCAGTGCCGTACGACGACCATTCTGAAATTTAAAGGTGCATTACAAAATAGTGATAATAAATTGCTATTGAATGATAGCGAAACTCGCACGTTGTTTGAATCGGCGTCATTTTCAGTAAGCGCAAACAACCTTTCCACTGTGCAAAATCGGTCGCACGTAGAATCAGTACTTCGGTAATGCCTCATTGTGAGTGTGATTTTTCTCCAAATTCGTATCGTTATTTCTAAGTTAGACAAAACTTACACCAAAAACAGATGAATGAAAGTGCCTCATACCTATGCTCAGTTCAAAATAAATAGGTTTCTCTCCAACTTTTCTGTCGATCATGGACGCTTCCAGGATGGCTCCGAAAAGAAGAAACTCTTCGTTCTTGGCGTAAGAAACCTGCATGATAACAAATGTTATAAATTACATTCCCTTAAGAAATTCTAACAAATGGAGGTCAGTTTAATTCGGAAAATGCAGTAAACCTACGAAACGTTACTCTCTCTGTGAAATGAAGCTGTCCATTATAACCGTAAGCGTTTAACAAGTACGGGTTTGCATGCCGTCATTATATCTCACTAAGTAACCACGCGAGTGTTATTTGAGAACCCATAATAAAGTAGTAAAAACATATCATGTAAAAAAACAAAGTGTATCGTTTCTCATCATAATTCAGAAATTTCAACGACGTATATGTTTATAAAAAAACTCGTTATTTAAAGTATGGTGTATCTCACTTGGCACCATACCAGCTCTCATTTATCGTCTGCCAAATAAAACGATCCTGATTGGGTGGAATGCACGTTAAACGTGCGTGACAGTGCATTCCTCCCAATCAAGAAATTTCGTATTCGCAAAATACTATTGGAAGCTACTTATGAGCACGCGCTGCTAACAACAACCAAGTCTTTTGAATACCCATATAAATCGAGACACTTGCGAAACCGTCATTACATTAAACAAGTGTCATTCATGAAATCGGTGCTCACTCAGAAATAACCCAGGAGTTTCCTAAGCACCATAAAAGCACGCGCAAACGTTTTTTCTTTTAAATAATGACTTACTGGGAATTAAAGGCACTAGTCCTACAAGCACATAAAAAAAACCTAGCGCGTTTGTACCAACCTACCAGACCGCAATTTTTTATAGATCATAATAGACTAGCCATTTGTTATACGTATGACAAAATGACAAATTATATTCTATTATAATTTGGTAGACGAATGTGTACACTATCCCAGCTGTTTTCTAAAACAATAATTTGCAACCTGATTATTTACTAAACCATCTGATTAACGCTGAAAAATTATTTAATATATCACTTCTTAAATTTCACCTTTTTTTCAGTTTGTCTTTGTCATCATCAAGCAGCCAATCTATTAAATATTACCAGAATAGGGGACAAATATAGGAGAGACTTCTGCTCTAGCGCAGCCGTCAAAAACACAGGCCAGCATGGAGGTGAATGTGCATAATATATATAGAACCAAATAATAATAGGATTTCTCAGAAACAGTACTTCACAGGTTATCTCCATGTATTCATCGCGTTAGCTAACAGCCAGGTGACGTACGGCGTACTATCGGAATAATAATAATAAATTACAGCATAAAAATCGAAATTCTAAAATTTGCTAAATTTAATAAAGTAACGCGTATGGAATGGTAATATTTAATTTTTTCGAATTATCTACGCTGCCACGTTCCATACCTTCAGCATATATCACTTCGTCGCATACCGCTTGAAACGTACCACCACCTCAACACCTTCTTCAGAAACTAAAGCATGCGCGCTTTGTTTTGTTGCGTCAGCCACGTCACTGTTCCTATGCCAAGCGATGGAGAGCCAGCAGAGGGTTTTCACCGCCGAGCATCTGCGACGATGCTCACGAAGCACTGCGGTATGGACTAAGGAAATACTTTTATTTTTTAATGATCCGTCATCTCCAATGCGCTACGGTCTGAGCGTCAAAGCTAAAATTGTGATACTTTACTTCGTTTCACCTTATGTCCGAGCGCGGACGATGCCATGAGCCGAAAAGCCAATCAAACAGCGCAAAAAGCGCAAAGTCATGCCGTGCTCTCTGCGCTTGATAGGACTAGCCGGCGGAGAAGCACGCACAGCGAGACGGAGAATACCAGCTTCTCATATCAATTGCGCAGAGCACGACCATGACGTTGTACTTCTTTCGCTGTTCGATTGGCCCTTCGGCTCATAACATCGGCCACGCTCGGACCTTAGCTGAAACGAAGTATAGTTGTACCAACTAAACCTAATAAAAAATAATAAACAAGAAGATTACGCAACGTGACGTCGCAACTTTATTAGTCCACAGGCGGCTCGCAAGCGATTTAAAGACACATTAGGTGCGCAATTGGGCAACGTAGAAAGCAGTTGGAAATGCGGAGAAAAGACGGCCTGTGAACTCACTGCGTCCGTCGGCGACGAGAATCTCTCGTGTTTTCGTGTATGCGATCGTGAGGATCAATGCCTTATATGCGTTGTGCGCCGTGGTTGTCGGGAAAATTATGCCGGAGAAGTCGAAGGTTCACATATTCTCCTTCCCAACCGACGAGCAAACGGCCTCGTCAAGGGATTAAGCCAAGCCCGGAGAAACTAGTTCAAGTTGCGAGCTCTTCGAAGGTACGTTGGCTCCGAAGATTTTTGTTTTATCCTTGCACTTTTGTATTTCCCAATTGTCAATTTTCCCAGAAGAACAATCAGTGAACAACTCGCTGTTCTCAAGGAGGCATAGTAGTTATTCCGGTTATTCTTCAAGGAGGCATAGTCTCAGGAGGTATAGTAGTTATTCTTAGAACGAGGAGTAAAGTAGTAATTTGAGCTAGAGGGTACTTCAACTTTTTCTTCTTAGCTCAAATCAAACAAGCATGTTTATATTTTCTTCGTTTTCTTTTTTTCTTTTTCTGATCAACTATCACCTGAGGGCCCATTTCTATGGCTTCTTTTTTCTCCTCTTTCAAAATAAATCAGTTGGGAGTCAGCGCACTTTTGTTCTACCTGTCCTTCTCTCTTCCTCCGTGTCCTGTGCGCTGTTTTATCATGTCTTAGAACGAGTTACCACGTTCAAAGTGTTTTGAAATATTTTGTTGGTTTTAGCATACGAGTAGATCTGCACACAGTATTTTGCTTTGTGTTCTAGCTTTTCCATTCGACATCACCGACTATGATTTAGCAGCGCTGTAGTCCAAGACTCCTATTCTGACCTAATGTAGCTGGATATTTCGCCTCTGTGACTGTGAAGACATTCAAACGACGAATACCGCAGAAAACGTCTGGTATTGAAGAAGACATTTTCTCGCAATGCATGAAGTGGTTCATCATCTGACAGATGCTTTAAATTGAGGGGACTGCACCTCTCAGCACAACTGGTCGTCAGTGTGGTAATGCATGCTGAAGTTGTTGTGAACGATGCTTATGCCGTCCCAGCACATCGCTCAGTTCTTACGGTTAAGTGATCAACGAAACGTTGTCAGGGATCTGACACTATGTATATAGACACGCTGCGAGGGTTGATAAACTCTCGCAGCGTAGCTAGTGCAAGGGAGTTGATAAACATTCTTCTCAACAATGTCTTAAAATAGAAAATGATGTCTTCGTCGGGATGCAACGCCTCCTCCAGTCAAAGAGAAACTGTGTGTTTTCCAAAAAGCAAGCGTTGTTAAAAAAAATAAGAAGATAGCATGAAGGAACCACGACAACTCTGTAGACCGACATACTAAAACCCGAAACGGAGGCAAAAGGAAGTTGTCACATGGGACGAACTTTAGTTTACATGATGTTCATTGCATGATGGCCTTCTGACACATAGTCAGTCACTGTTTTGTGTCGCACGTGCTTGTTTCACCCTATTAAAACTACCTTTTTTAAATAAAACAAATGACTCCCTTATTAGTGGTCCGTCCCTTGTTTCCGTACATTTTGAATACAAAACTGGCCGCCCAACCTGTAGTGAGTGGTAAAGAACGTACTGTTACTTTTTATTTTATCTTTCAGGAAACCACCTGAAAGGGGCTAGGCAGAAAATACTTTGTCATATATATTCTGGTTGCTTGGTAAGCATGGACGTTAAAAATATGTTTTAAACTAAAATTTTGTTCTTGCAGGGCAGCGCTTTCGGTTTACAAAATATGTTAAATAATTATGGAAAAGTTGTAGTCGCTAATATTTATAGAGTGCATTCAGTCGTCGAAACTTAATAGACGAACTGTACAAGTTAGAGTTCTTAATTAATCTTCTACTATTGTTTATATTATTTTGTTCCGATTGATGCTTAACCTGAATGCACCCCCCCCCCCCCTTTCATGTAATGCCCTTAATTGGGCCTTCGAGGTACCATGAATAAATAAATATTTTAAAAAATACTCTAGTTTGAATAATTATGTCGTCGTCACGCATCGGGTAAGTGACATTCGTACAATATTTCCAATCAAGCTACAGGCTGCCCTGTCAGCGTGTCAGCACTAACGAAACCCAGCGGCCAGCCAACTGTCGCTTTTTCCGCTCGCTGGCCTAGCTACAGTGACGTCACAGAGCAGGCACACAGGCCTTATTTTCTATAAGGTGTTGACCACATACGCCTAACAGCTCTAAGGTATATCTTACAATAAATTATTGGATCGGCTTTCTGGCATTTGGGGGATTATGAAAAGATTGTCGATATCTCAAATCTCCCCTTATTGTATGTCATCCCTTATGAGAAACGTGAGTATTTTTACGCTGCCTTGGGACGGTTTTGTCGAAGCGATGGTAAGCCTACTTGGGTAAACCAGCGTCCCTAGAAAGTAAAAGTACCTAGGTACTTTAATAAGAGAAAAGGCTTACGTTTCATATGCAACAAATTTCAGAGACAATACCCGGTTTCCGAACTATATGTGTGTTCCAGCATTAGCCCATTAACCCATACACGCATGTTTCAAAGATTAAAATTTTTAGCTCGACCTACTAAACAACCGATTTAATATTGACACCTCTACATATATTTCTCCTGCTCTTCATAATTACCCCACGCGAAATTTTCATTGTAGATCATTACAAGAATACAGCTGTAGGGTCGATGTATTTAAATTCTCATTTTTCCCAAGGACCATTCATGATTGGAATGCCCTACCCGGTCATGTAATAAATGCTTCATCTGAGTCATTACTCATTGCTAACATCCGGAGTTTCTGTAACTCCTGCGATTGACGGTATTTCTTGTAGTTTTTTTTTTTGTTGGTTGTTTGTTTTTTGCTTTAATTTTTATTCAATACTGTATAATGATGACATTGATTGCCTTATTCACGTCTGCTAAAATGACTAGAAATGTATGCCTTTATACAACATTATGTACTCCTTCCTACCACATCTCCCGAAGGAGATAGTAGTATCAATAAATAAATAAATAAATAAACGGCTGGATATAAAACAACTAATTATTTTTGATTGGGTGCTATTCCGCGTCATCTACTATCGGTAAAACAAGGCACTTATTCTCTTTGTTTTTCGGTTTTTCCGCTGGGTGTTGTGGGATCTGGTATAATATTTTAAGTCCAACTATACTAATGTTCTAGATGAAGACTACATTCGCAATGTCATACAAGGCATGTACTTTTGTATGTGTCTGCAGTGACTGAAGGACTAAGTTTGCCCATAATTTGTTCCCTCCTGGCCTTCAATTCCTGAATTAATTTCAAGCTCATGTCTACCGCCTTTTTTTTTTTTTTTGCCGCTGTGCGCAATATTTTGACATTGAAGCTTGTTTCATTTTAATTGACAATGCAGATAGGAGACAACCGTCTGCGTTTTGCTACATATCGTAATAAGACGCAAGATATTCCTAAATTCATTTTAAAAGGAGAAACAAAAAGCGAAAAAAAAAAAAGATCTCGTTAACTTTCTTGTGGTAATTATTTGTTTATTTCTCGTTTCTGCGACTTTTGCAGACGATATCGATGAGATTGTATCGGATACCGCGCTTGAATCTGTCTCATTGGTAAATGTACCGAACGTCGCGGCCAGAGCCAGACGCAGCGGTTCTGCTTCAGGTAAAGCTTAAGGCCGGTTCAGACATACAGCGAAGCGCTAATTTAGCGCCTCATGAGCGCTGGAAGCAGCGCTCATGTGGCACCGACTTGTGCGTGACGTATGAGCTCGGTTAGCGCTTCAGCAGCACTCGGTTAGCGTTTCAGCAGCACCCGGTTAGCGTTTCAGCAGCACTCGGTTAGCGCTTCAGCAGCGCAGTGTGAGCGCTGTCACGCTCCTCGTGCCGTGCTTGCTGCTGCGGAATAGCGCGTGCACGGCGATTCTGTTGTTGTTGTTTTTCCTTTGGTGGCGAAAGAAGAGGAAGTAAAAAAGCCACTCTCCAAGCAAAGAGTCGGGCAGGCGTTCCAGAGTCATGGACTCTAGCGACTAATTGATTGGGTACGACCTCATCGCTTTCTATTCGATATGCGTGACCCTGGTTTCAAAGACACACAGTGAAAAATAATCGCCTTCAAAAGAGCTCTGTGTCTCGGTCCCTCAGCCTAGGAACAAGTTTCGCCGGGTACCCGGCGGTATCTCGGTGGCGAAAGATTTCCGCGCACCCAGAAGGCACTTCTGGGCGTTAAGCCGTCCAAACAGATATGCACCAATTGCGTAGGTTACAGAATTTGTCGCGTTTCTATTTCAGCGTCCCACATGTCCGCCATGGTGCTGCTTCTACACACCCAACCAGGGAGTGGAACCGCAGTGCACGGGCCAGTCAGCGCAATAACCGCGGCACAAGAAGCGCTTCAGCTAAATATGCGGAAAAACTTGTTTCAGCTTAACTACTATTTTTTCAAGCAGAGCGCATAGTAACTTCAGCATTCTCAATCTGTTCTTTAACCCAGTCAGTTTTCAGAGACAGATCTTTTGTTCTGAGCTAGGGATACGGTGACACTCAGAGAAGAAAGCACCAGGTTAATCACACCTCAGGGGTATTTCGGTAGAGGCACCATATATATGACGATTCCCCGCACTAAAACACTGACAGGGTCAGAACGTACCTCATTGGCGGGCAGAGTGGCTTCAAGTTCGACGCTGGACTGGGTCGTGTCCAGGACGTCAAAAATTTCCGTCCTCACGGCGATGAGAAGGCGACCGCGGTACGTGACCCCTCTCCGAGGCCGTCGTTCAGAGGGGCGTGCTCCTCAAAGAGCGAGTTCTCGCGCGTCGAGCCGTACAGGTACACGAAAGACGGTCCAAAGGTGGGTAGAAATCCTGCAAAAACGTCGGGGAAGGGGCGTCTAGTTGGAGAATTTTTGTTACTCTATGTAGTGGCCGGGAAGCTAGGAAACGCACGCAGCTTGTTGCATATTGTCTTCACGCCTCTTGTTTCGCGATTGGTTCATCGGTGTTCACTTTCTCAGCAAATGACACAATCGTATCGTCCGCAGAGTGATAATAAGCTATGCGCAGAACTCACCACGCCCTGGCATTTATTAAGTTGTCTGTGATTACAGTACTGTACAGACCTACATAGAGAAGCCATCTATAGTCTGCCGCAACATGCTATCTGCAAGACAGACGCCGGCCAGAAACCAAAAGAAAATCTCCGCCCGCATAGAAGGAGTCTATAATGTGCGGAGATAGATTTTTTTCCAGTACACTATATCTGCTCAGTGGTAGGTGCTAAACGCCATCGAGTTAGCAACTCCGCGTATTATAGTAAAATGTTGTTTAAAACATATGTAGGTGGTTAAAAAAGCGGCGTTTTTCTGCTTTCTGTTGTGACACCAAAAATAGTTTACATTTTATTCAATAGTAGACTATGTAATAACTGATAGGATGAGAAAAACAAGGCGCCTTTTCAAAATGCCTGGTCTCCAGCACGCGCTCATTGCGTATCGTCGTGCTTTTTGCTGCAAAGTGCACACTCCGAGCTCAAGAGACGCCTGTGGAATTATCGAAGGCTGCAGGCAGTACTACTAAAACAATATATTCATCTCAGTGACTAACCGTTTTGTTCCTTTCTAGAGCTTGAGTATATCTGGGCTCGTTGCCATCACCTTTGTCGCCTTCGTTGGCTATCTTCGACATCTCGATGAAGTGGGTGCCGACCACGGTAGCCGTTGACCGCGTCGTTGTCGCGAAGTTGGATCTTGATGCGCTGGCACAGCGGCGGGAACATCTCGGTGAAGACGAGCTGCTCGTTCCAGACCGGAGAGCAGCAGGTTTTCTTCACGGTCGTCCGGCCCTCGCCAAACGCGTTGGAAGTTTTAGCGCGTTAAATCGCGTTTCTAAAGAACAAAAACAGTATTTATCAAGCCGTGTATCCCTAAGCACGGAAATATGTTTATACTTGATTACTACTGCGAGATGCACGTTGTAACCCCAGGCTAGCGGTACTTCCGCACTGGTTAGATTTCTCATATACCGCGGAAGCACTAGACACCCATTGGGACTAACAAACTTACATCTGAACGAATACACAATAACAGTGGTGAGAGGCTGGGCTCCAAAAAGCCACGCTCTTTTAGCGTACCGTGGACTGTCATTGTCATGCTTCCACAAAGTTTTGTTTTATTTATTTTTTTAAAAAAGCCATAAGCATGTTCTACAGGGGCCCAGCTTCAGCAAAGTACTCTGTCCCCAGGAGAAAGGCCTAGAGAACAATTTGTTTGTCCCAGAGTTGAAAAGTAGTGAAAGCGCACAATAAAGACGAATACGAAGACGGAGAGGCAAACAGGACGAGCGCTGACTATCAACTGAATTTTTATTGGAAAAAATAGAAACAGCAAAATAAAACCAGCAAAAGCCACAAATACTACAAATGTGACTAGTCATCAATGACTCGGCCACCACACGTGTCAATAAAGTCCACTTCCTTTTTGTGAAGGAAAAGTGAGGGTTGACTGATACACTTATCAGGACATTCCTTCTTTATCATGTAAGCCTCCAGTACCTCCCTCGCCACCTTTTCTTTACCTCTCCCAACGATTGTAGTGCCTTGAAAGTTGGGAATGCAGCGGCAATCTCTGCAGTGTATGTGTAAATGGGCTCCTGTTGTTGAACGCAGTGATAAAGCATGTTCACGCAACCGTTCATTCAAACACCTTCCGGTCTGGCCTATGTAAACCTTGCCGCAGCCCAATGGAATTTTATAGACCACGCCCACCGCACATTCCACGTATTTGTTTACGTGCTTCACTGTGCATTGCCGCTTATCTTTGCCTTTTTCTTTTATCCTCGGACATAGTTGAGCCAGTTTACGTGGTGCTGAGAAGACCAGAGGTACCTCGAACCTTTCCGCCACTTTTTTTAAATTGTGTGACACCCTGTGTAAGTATGGCATCACGTGGGGTCTTGCTCTCTTTTTTTGCTTGTCCTTTTGGCTTTTGCCCCTGAACTTCTTCAGAAGTTTCTCAGCCACTGCGAGCATAAGGAAGTTGGATATCCTGCGCTTCCAAGTCTCTTGACCTGACTACAGAAGCTGTCGTGCATGGCATGGTGACACGACTTTTCAATTGCCGTCTCTAGACATGACGACGCAATGCTCCGTTTCACCAACTTCGAATGCGCCGAATCATAGGGGAGGATTCCTTCTGGGTACGCGGTTTGTAACCCCAGCACACGTGTTCCCCTGTGAATTGCATTCGCAAATCCAGAAACGTGTGTAAAATAACTGGACGATATTCCTGGTTAAAGCATGGAAATGGGTTTAATGAGACGATGCCCGTTTCAAGCTCGCACCGTGGCGGATAAAAAAAATTGATGCGTGCCTCTAAGGCGGCTCTCGTGATCGTCGTCGTCTTCTCTCTTTGACCGATCGCTGTTGAAAATATTCAACAGGCTGCCGCCTCAGGGGGACAACGAGGCACCTCGAGTGAATAAAGAAGTTGTACTGGCCGTCGTAGTATTTGTCCACTTGCCAACTTCAAGTCGCATGATCGAACGTGGGAATCCCGACCTGCATGTAATTCCGTTATCCGTCCTAGTTTCCACATCGTTTTAGGACGCATTGGCTCGTGTATAATTACGATGTCTCCGACCTTTAGATGATTATTTTCCTGTGGCTTCGCATGATGTGCCGAACGAAGCTGCAGAAGGTAGTCGGACATCCATATTTTCCAAAACCGTGCAACTAGTAGTTGTCGGTAATTCCAGCGTTTTGTGAGTTCATCTGCTCTTCGTTGTAGCGCCTCGGCGTCTTTGGATGACGGCAATGCTGTGAGTCGCTTGCCGATCAGGAAATGAGCAGGAGTTAAGGCTCTTGGCTCGTCGTGCTCTGAATGCATAAACGTCAACGGTCGTGAGTTCACCGCAGCCTCGACTTCTTGTACCACAGTGGTGAGCTCTTCGAAGTTTAGTGAACTTCGTCCAAGAATCTTTCGAAGGCAGGACTTCACGCTACGAACCATCCTCTCCCAAAATCCTCCCCACCAGGCTGCCCGTTCAGCGCTAAATTTCCCGGATATCTGGTTGTGGGCAACGTAATCTTGAACGTCTCCGGTGGCGCAAGGCTGCTGTCCATACCCTTGATGTCTTTGCAAACGAATCCTTTGAAGGTGAGAGCGTTGTCCGAGTAGATGACTCAAGTGGCAGACCTCTCGCGCCACAAAACGACGTAGTGTTACCAAAGAAGGTCTGGGAAGACATGCTTGATATTACTTCAAGCGAAGCAGGACCGCCTCTGTCACCGCGCACGTAAAAAGAGCTATGAAAACTTTGTTCGGGGTCATGTTCTGGCATAAAGGGGGGCCTACAAAGTCGACTCCCACTACCTCAAAAGGGTTTGTTGGCTCGATGCGATCAGCAGGTAGAGGAGCTGTAGGTGCTGAATTTAGAATCTGCTGCTGAAAATATTCAACACGCTCATCACATTTGATTCCAGCAAAAGCCAGCATTTGTGGTTTTGCTGGTTTTATTTGGCTGCTCCTTTTTTCCAATAAAAAATTCAGTTGATAGTCAGCGCACGTCCTGTTTGCCTCTCCGTCTTCGTATTCGTCTTTATTGTGCGCTTTCACTACTTTTCACCATCATAATCTAAATAAACGGTCAAAATTCTACGAATGTATCCACACTAATCGTGTATCAATTCAAGAATAGCTTCTCTGTGCAGTTAATTCAAGTCCCAAAGATGTAGTGATCGGAAGCTGATAGCTTCAACACTGTGCAAAGCGTATGAACTGTTTCCTGGTTTTGTACAGCCTACTTTGGTTTGGGAGCAGTAAACTGTAACTGAGTGGTGTGTATAGCTGCAGAAATTCAAATACATACTTTTGAAAAAGTATTCAATAGGAAGCTTCAGTTGATCGTTTCTGCACCCTAATAACAATGTCCGTTACTGCGCAGAAGCCATTTCATGTGCTGCAGTAACGTATGTTTCGGGTGTGCCATATACTTCTCAGGAATAATACTTTGTGACCTTGGGAGTATCGGGAGGGTTACGGATTCGCTTCAAACTTCTGACTCAAGATAACATTTAACTATCATGCACTTCAATCATTTTTATCTAAAACGACTGCTTTTCAGCAGTAATTTCAACGATAACTTCATACTTTTTTACTCTTTTCTTTTAATATTTCTTTGAAGTTCGACATATCATCAATAGGGGGCGCTAGGTGCGCAAAACCATGTATCGCTAAGATCTACTAAAAATGCATTCTTAATATCTTCCTCTTGCGTCACCAGGTATTAAGGAATTTATTATCCAAATACAAAATCAATACAATAAAATCTCTTTAATCAAGTGTATTTTCATGTTTGCCGTCGACCACCCTCCCCAATCCACAGAAAGAAAAAAGAACTGTTGCACAAAAACTTCGCAACAACAAAAAATGGTGATATCACTTTTATTTATAACGATAACTGATATTCCACGCTATCGGAGCACAAAAAGCACTTACTAAAACGCTCCAGTACTGGCGTTGTATAATCTGGCACCAGCTTTAGGACGCCATAATCCAGCAAAACTCGCCATTGGTACACTCCGCTACCCCCACTGCCCTACTTCTAGAGCCCCGTTTGGAGGGTGGGGATTAAGTCCCAAACTCCCCAAAAGGGAACCGCGCGTCGGATTACACAGTTACACACAAGATCGGTAATGGCAGGAGCGAGGAAAGGGGCGATCTCGTGAAAGGCCGACTCACGGTCATGCCTGCGAAGGACACCTGGACGTAGGGATCGATGAGCTCCCTCGTTTCCCCCGAGAATGCCCTTTTCACGTTGGCCACTAATCCCGAGTTGAAACGGGGTAATCCGTCGGCCCGGTAAATCCGTACGATGAACCGGGCATGCTGGCGCTCGGCGGGAACGCCGTCCGGAAGGAGGAGGTTCCTGGTAAGTAGTCGGGAAATAGGGGGAGTAGGGAACACAACAGATTGGTTTGTCTTCTTCTAATTGTGCCGAAGAGCGGCCATGCTTGTGTTTTCAAATTGTATGCAGAAAGAAAAAAAGATACAAAATAAACAGACGATACTTCCTGGGAAACGATTGTATCGTTTGCTCTATTTGTTAGAATTAATAAACTTATGTTA
Organism: Ixodes ricinus; assembly: GCA_037355805.1. Lineage (NCBI taxonomy): Eukaryota > Metazoa > Arthropoda > Arachnida > Ixodida > Ixodidae > Ixodes > Ixodes ricinus. Next base: position 27,471 of record JAZHYW010055673.1, on the reverse strand, counting down.
ATCGATTATAATGGGGGACCCAAGAAGAAACAAAAGCTTGTAATGTGCGGCTTGACGGGCCCTCGGACCCCTCAACTGGTTCGTCAGCAAGCGGAGAAAGAACACGCCCGTAAAACAACGTACACACCGGAACAAACTAGGGTAAAGAGAAAAACGAGATTCTTACGCCTAAAAAAAAAAAAACTCAAAAACGGAACACAAAATCGCGTACTTTGCGAAAATCGTGTACAAAAATGCACACCTTATGTCTTTGAATGTTAGACCGTCCAGATCTGATGCAGAGATTATTTAAGAAGCGTGGTAGTGTCAAATGTATCAATTGAGAGCCATAATTTGTTCTCTGAGTGGTCATCCTCCATTTCACTGTGTTACTGGTAGGATATGGGGGTGAACTCTCCCTCACCGACGCGAGGTTGTAAAAAAAAAAAAAACAATAAACTTTAGAGCCTTTTTGCTTTCCAAATCTAGTACGAAGTCGGTATCGGTATAATTTATAAATATTAGTTACGTATATCTTCCGTATTCGGCATTTTATGTACCCTAACAGCTGAAGATACACGCAGTGCGACGAATCCCGAACATTTCAATATCGCTCTACAGCCCATGATATTGCGGCATTAGCCGATAGAAAACACGAAACCACCAGTCACGAAGCAAGAAGCATAAGCACAATACTGTAGAGACCGGTTATAAAAAAATCAACGGGAATCGAAAATCACTTTGACATATCCGCTATTTCGTTATAACCGACTTCGGTTAACAAAGTGCAAATGGAATGGAAAATCGTGATCGCTTCGTTGTAGCCGCTGTTTCGTTAAACCGACTTCACTATAATCGGTTTCGACAATAAGTGACTTATTCTATTCATTCCTGCGCTTCTTAAAGAAAAACTAAAAAGGTCATTAAATTTTAAGAAAAAAACTATTGAAAGTTCTAAAGTCGGCATTTTAATAATCTTGTGCCTTAAGTTGTTTTTCTTTTCTATCTTATTAGCCGGAGCGTCGTGATCGCCAAAAGACCGATCTCACTGAGCGTTCTGCACATCCGTGACGCTGCTATAACTGTATTTCACGGGAGGAGGGCGACAGTGAACGAGGCAGTCCGTGCCTTCTCGAGCTCTGCTCGTGCCGGCCCGCAGCGTGCAGAAAGACTACAGTTTCCCCGATGCATGCCCATGCCGGCGGTGGCCTAACAAAACTGGCTGGCTGGTGAGACCGGATATATTGAAATTTCGACGTAGCCCTGCATGGTTGCGGCGCGCCGAGCGCGGGAGAGCCCGAGAGCGAAGAGAAAAATCTAGCGAAATTAACGTCATCGGAGGGGTCACGTGACCCTTACTCGCCACTATACGCTGACTCGGCTATGCCGACGACGAGGTCACGACGCGTTGGACAGATTACGGGAGGCAGAGGGGCTCGTCGAGTGACATGCGACAATCGCTGCGCGTATTCTACGAAAATAAACGCGCTTTACGTTTTCTTCTTGTCAAGCTAAAGGCCGACCTACAAAATCGCCTTCTGCCGGGCGGAAAACGGGTCCCCGGTTTCCTTCTCTCCATTCCCTCTCACACTTATTGCCTCCTCTCTCCACAGGAGCGGGCCTTCGAGCCACTCCCCGCAGGAGGGAGAGAGTCTCCGTCTATCTCGAATGGAATGGAGCAATTGAGGTACTATTTCTTCCTTTCTGGCCTTTAAATCGTCGGCCTTTAAATGAAATAACTGAATTCACAACACTGATTTCTTGAAAAATGCTTCAGCTTCCCTTTAGCTGTAAGCGGCCACAGCTCGCTCAAGCGCGTGGACAGATTAGTTTTAAGTTACAACGACACAACATACAAAACTAAAAAAAGAAGAGGCGAAACTTCTTTTAGCGGGTTACATCGTCTGCTTCTTTTTATTTTTTGGTTCCTGATTGGTGTATTCTTCATTTGTATTCACTAACGTCTCAATCTCATTGGCTACGAAGCAATAATAAAAGACCTTTCAGTCACCACAACCTTCTCTTTTGAAAATTGTCTGTTCGTTTATTGACTTGTTTGTCTGTTTGCTTGTTTGTTACCTTTTAGGTCTGTATGTCTGTTGTTGTTGTTGTTGCTGTTTTTTTGACGAACTTGTTAAGAGCTTGCCAGCACCTACAAGCCAACGCGTCGACGAATAGATTAACGCAGTTAAAACGAGTTTTACTGAACCGCTTGGCAAGTGATGTTATGTGGTGTCTTATATAACGTACACTGAGAAACATAGTTAGCGTGAACACAGTTTGCGAGTCATATTTTTTATATTAATTATACTGTTTATTGTCAAACAAGCTTTTTTACCGCCTAGGTGAACGCGCCAGATAAGCACATCCCCGTTAGACTACAATTATTGATGACACCGTCATTCAGCTATAACACAAATACACGAAATCAAGAAATGTGACATTGCGCTAACAGTGCCCCTCCCTGTACCTGTGGAATAGATTTGGATATCACTGAGGCAGGCCTGAACGAACTAGTTAAGTCGTTCGACCGAACCCCGAAACCAAGAACCAAGAAGAATTACCAGGGTCACACCATTGATTCTCTTGCTTTTTGTTTGTGTTTTGTTCTTATTGTTTTTACATATCACTGACAGAGCTGACGGACTTCCAAAATATATCGCCTACGTTGGCACTTTCACAAAAGAGCGTTTCCAACCCCTATGGTACTTCAATCTCAAATTCTTCACCTGTAAACAAATAAAAGCTACGGCTACAAAGTTGTTTTGTCGTGATGCAGATCAAATACCTTTGGTAGTTCCATATTGAAAAACTCGAGACTGGTAACAAATTTTAAAAAAACGGGCAAGCACACACACCGTTTCAAAACACAGATGCTGATTTCATTTCACATCTTCACATTCATACAATCAGCAGTTGTGTCTTAACACGGTGCGTGCGCATGTTCTTTTTTTTCTCCCAGTTTTGGGTTTTTATTAGGGAAGTTAGTTCACCAGCTTGCCGGCGTATTTGTTCCCAGTCTCGTGTTTTCTTTTCATTATACAGTTAGTTCGATAACCAGCTTGAATTCGTCTGTTTTTTTTTCTCACTTTCACCTTTGGTAAGTTGGACGAATCCTCTATTGCACACGAATGACCACATGAGCGGTCCTGGTTGGAATGAGCCGGCCTTGAGCTTAGCTAACAGCGCACCCGCACGTCAGTACCGAACTCTCCGCTAAAGCGAATACTTCGATTTCTCCATACGACGTGAAGGGTTCACAGCTCGCGGCGTTTGCGGCGTGGCCAGACAGCCAGTCAAGCCCGCATTAATTAAAGCGGTTCCGAAATATTTAAATTACCTCTCACTCTCTCTGTGATTTCTTTTTTTTTTTTTTTGGCAGGTGGCGTAGAAGTACGGTTGCTCAAACATAATTTCGAGGGGATGGGCAGGGTCTCCATTTGTAAGTGCACCCGGTGAGCGGCTTCTACGAATGGCGCATTTGTACTTTGTAATCTAATTTTTATTCTAGGACCGCTCAGTTTATTTGACGCTTTTTCGAGTGGCTTATTGCTTCAGATATTTACCTCGGCGGAACTCAAACATAACTTTTTAATATAAACTTTACGACCGCGAAAATTAGTTTCTTTCTTTCAATTTTGTTTTCATGTGTCTTTTTGTGCCTTCATATTTTTTATTACATTGTCTCGCACTTTTTATTTTAGAAAAGTTGAAGGCGGGAAACTTAAACGGCAACTCCGCTTCATTTTTGTGTTTGAAAGAAAATAATGCAGTCCTCTTCAGGATCACCTAGGAAGACCACATGTCAAATATTGCGACCTGGTTCTGTCTGAATGTTTGTTAAACGGTCTGGCAAACTAAGCAACGCGCCAAGTTACTGAGATCGGCTGACTCCCGCGGCACGATTTGAGGCGCAACCAACAGCGCGGTCGAGGCTGCGGAGTTAGCGTAGCCAAAATTGAGCAAGACGTCATCACCATTGCCCCTTTTTGTTTGTTTTTCCTTCCCCGGGCAAGCGTGACGGGTGACGTCAGCAACGTTTCCTCTCGGCGCTCAGCGGTGACCACGTGATTGGCGTAACGCGCCTGCGCAGCAGCGCTTCTTTGAAGCCGTCCGGCCGCCCCGCCGCTACCGCCGTCTCCAGCGTCCCAACCGGCGTCGTCATCTTACCGTTTGTGATTATTGTCTCTAGAAGTTTCGTCCACACCTCGTCCGCAGACTGATGCCGCAGTTGTGCAGACGTTATCGAATGTCGTAGCCACCAAAACGTGGTGAAGAGTGCGGTGCAGACGACACTGGCGCCCGGCACATGCCCGCCCAACGGTAGCCCGCCGGCACGCTCCAATCCCGCCCGTAGTTGCGTAGAATATCACGTGACATCTCGTAACACGTGATAGCCATGTTCTTGGCGGCCCGAGGCGAATGTTGCCAGACGGAGCACAAGTTGCGGTTTCACGATTTGGTTTGCATGTTTGAAGTAAGATTTAACATATATATATATCCTATTTTTCGCGAAGCAAAAGACGTTGTCTCCTTTATTAGTGCTTTTTAATGTGAAATTCCTCATCATCCCCAAATTTTCGGAATTGAGCGGAGTTGTCGTTTAACCGTCATCGAGTATAACGTGATAATTAAAAGGCTAATGTTAAGCTTCTATTCGTTTTTGTATTTTCTTTATGTAAACAGTGCTTAACAAAGATCGCTATACATTTTCACAGTAACCACTCACCCTTCGATGTCGTCGTCATCAAAATCCTTCTTGGGAGCTTGCTGCAAAACGAAAAGTCTCACGTAAGAGATTATTGATTTTCATCGGAATATAAACGTGCTCAATCAGTCCCAGCGTTCGAAAGTTTAGTATAAACTGAGCTCTCGAATGTACCTTGATCGTGTCGCCTTTGCCCACAACCGAGATGTCACACTTGATGTAGCCCTTAGGTCCCGCTGTCATGTCATCAGGATCAGTCAGCACCGCCCACTTGTGGTAAAACTGGTGTTCTGCAGTGTACAATATCTTCATTTGCATACACTTTAACCTAAATACAAAGCACAATAAATGTAGAATAAACTTTTTTTGGGAACCACGTTTGGGAACCGTAGACAAGTCTGTCAGCGTAGGAATAAATTCATAAAAATGCATTGCACACGTGGCGCCTGTGTACTGGGATCAGTAGGTTACTGAAAACGACCAGAATCATGAATATACAGGAAATGGTGTGAAGATTACTGGAAGCTTATAATCAAAACACCTCAAATACCGAAAAGTACAAGAAAATTGCACCCTCATTTGTTCGGTGTTTTTTGCTTAACAAATGTGAACGTACCCGCTTGGTTGAACACAGTTCCCACGTCAAGCTTGAAAGTTCCAATCACCTTTCCGGAACGTATGAAATTTCGATTGTGCAGCGCCTGAAATAGGATGAAATTTCTCTTTAGGGGAAGATCTATGCCCAAACTTCTTTTTCTTTTGACTGGGCTTCTAGTCTACGTGACTCCGTTTAGCATTACACAAACATTAAGGACAGGTGCCTATAGAAACATCGATAAACTGACAATTACAAATATGTTTAAAAAAACTTTGTTTCAAGCTTGCATTATTTCAGTAATTTATAGGGTTCTGTGAAAGGCCTACGTACACATAAACCCTCTCTCTGTCTTAGAGGTATTTCTTTTGAAGCCCTACGCCTAAATCCAGCTTACAGCATGACGAAAAGAAAGTCATATCTTTCGACATAATAATCCTGCGTGGGTGACCAGCTGTACTCACAGTAAGTGTAACAATCTTGTCGAACAACATCGATGGCGCCATATGAAAATCGAACACGAAGTACTGAAACAAAAACAAAAAAAATATATTACGATTTATTTATTTCTGCCGTAATATTCAAGCTAGATTATTTTCTCAGTCACTTTATAATAATGATTACAGAAAAGGTTTATTCACTAATATTTCATTGAGTTGCACAAATTTGTTATCCGCTATCATATTTTCATCTGCAAAATGTTAAATGGGCGGGGAACGTTTCTTAATGAGTCCCTCAGCATGTTTTATAAAAGGAACAAGATGCTACTAACGCCAAGTCATTAGGATATGGTGCTCTTAAAGGTTGATCATTTAAATAAGCTCAAAGCAAAACACCAACTGCAACAGTGTACTCAAAGGCAAAGCATTGGAGAACGCCAATAGCGAAATCTTTCAGATTAATAATCTCTGAATATGTCTTGAAATATCTTATGTTTATGATCACTTGTCTATTTAAGTCTCTGCTTATACAATTCCACTTAGCTTTGTTTCGCTAAAAAAAACATGTTTGAATGCATTCAGGCCGGGCTACTATGCTTTCAATACAAATCTCTTCCTTTGAATCATTTTAATGGGTTCTATCAAAGAATATCACCTTGTATTTTCGCACAAATAAATCTAATGATCCGATTATAGGTATTTATTGCCGATAATTTGCATCTATGGGAAATCGAGTGTGGTACCAACCTCGTTGTAGTAAGGACAATTCGTTGATTCTTTGACAGATGTGTACTTTCGTTGGTCGCCCACTTGGACGCAGATCACAGGATCCATGTTGAGGCCAGCCAAATGACGTCCTTCGATAATTGTGACACAAACCTGCCGAACAATCAAAAAGCCGCCACTCTATACTATATATAACTAATCAACCGCACACGCAGTTAACCTATGTGTCAGCGCTAATGTTCTTCCCGAATGCGAAGTATAAAAATACACACAAAAACATTTAGCACTTTTGCAGACTTCATGAATTCTTCGGCAATTCTCGAAGCCCCCAAATTCACAAAAACACTTTTGCAAATTTTAGGTTTGTACTCACGTTCTTTTCGGCAGGAAACATTAGATTGGTGCAACTATTCAATGCAGACATTATTCGAACAACACCATTGAAATCTTGAAATTTGGGTTAATGCGTAGGCAAGCTGGTTCATAATCATTTAATAAAAAAAAACTTTCAATTATTGTTTTGTGTGTGTGTAATTTGCTTTTCTGCATCTGATCTTTTTTTCATATCACTATCGAATTTATGTTATTCTAACCGTGGATTTTTCAAGTCAGCGGAATGTTTTTTTGTTATTCACTTTATGATATCCACTATAAAACATGTCTACCTTTTTATACTAGCCCGTTAGCGCTACTTTCGTTGGAAAACCCAGCTTGTGTAGAAAAGCTGGACATTCAGGATTGAGCCACAACATGCAAAGTAGGCAAGATGTTCTGTATCAAAGTTATTAGCAGAAAAAAATCGTTCATTCCAACTTGCCTGAAAATCTTGAGCCTTGAGCGCTGAAGTTGCTGTGATGTCCTGGCGTAACTTGGGCCTGATACATAAGACAAAACATGATTCTTCAGCATTCGCCAATTTAGCTTGCCGTTATGAATTAGAATCGAAAATTGCAAAATAGCGTGTGGTGTCTTTCCAAATAGGTCAAAATACAATAAGGTAAAGATTAACAACTCTCGATTCCTGCATTCTTGAGGCAACGCTACAAATTAGTGACTAAACGTAAATAATAATTACAGCTCTCTTATGTCGCTTGCACTTTGAAGCTACACATTTTCGTCAAGGACATGTCAGAAATAAGAGTCAAATTCAACTTATATACAACCAATTCTAATAATACGCATGTTCTAAGGTTTGTCACGAATAGACACTTCTCAAAAATTCATCAAGCAACAATGGCGGTCGCCATTCTTGAGCACAAAGCGCGTGATTGGATCCGAGTCATCGCCGAACGCTGACGTCACACTCGTTCTCGATACGAGCTGAGCCGAGTTCACACCGAACATTGACGCAGACCTCGTGTCCAATACATGCTCCGAGCACGTGCCCAAACAATGTCGGACAGGCAATGGTGCGCACCTTTCAAATTATTCTACTGACCCTTAATCCTTACAGAAAAACGTTAGAGTTGTGTCATCGTTTCGTTATCACTTCATTGCGTTATTTATTACCTTGGTATTATATTTTCCTCCCTTACTCTTCACCGTGGTTGGCTACATTGCAAGGTGTTTTGTTCTTAAGATCCCGATAAAAGCACAACGATGTGAGCAAAGCACTTCGGTTCATCGCAGCGTAACTTAGAGAAAGCAAGGCTGCTGGAAGAGTCGATTCTCACTTCGTAATCACCACCGGCGTAGTGATGGAGTAAGGAGCCGTGTCGATAGCCAGCGATTCCTCCGTGATCACGCCTGCCTCACCAGCATCACCTCCAGAGAGCAGATAAAGCGTCTGGTCACTCAGCCTCCGATTCAGAGACATTGTCGAACCTGAAACCGGAATATCGGTATATCCTCAAAAACAGTGCTGACAATTCTGAAAATTGAACAACCTAGAATCTTCCTTCGGTAAAAAAAAGAAAACTCCAAATAAATATTTGACTCACAACTGCAAAGACGTCAATACATCCAGACTCATCGATAAAACACACGGAATATCGTTCCCTGAAGGTGCACAGTTATAATACTACAGTCACTAAGAGCTTGCGAAACTCAGGACACGGCAAATCCCGAGCATCTCATTATCACTATGCAGCCAATCATACTGCGGCATTAGCCAATAAGAACGCCGGAAAACCAATCACAAAGCTCGAAGCCTAATCATAAAAGTCAACGCCCTTCATTTCCTAAGCTGTCAATGACACTACAGCACTCGCAGGAATGTTTCAGTGCGTACTTCCCACCGATACACACAAAACGCCAATCATCTGTCTTCCTCCGATCAGCTAAGCCAATGAGAAGAGCTTTCGATATCATATGCTTCGGTAAACCATGCAATTCCATCGGCAAAACGGGTGGACACCAAAGGAGTATACTCCCTGACTATAAGAGAGAGCGATGGACTCACCATTCTCATCGAATAAAAGGCAATATGTATAGAAACAAGATTCCAGTGGGTAAAGTTTTTCGAAAACCAACTTGGGAGACTTAAAGTTCCTTGATAAGGGGTGTACTTCGTGTTTCTTACATGTAACGGCATTATTTGAAGCGCCATCTTCGTGACGGTGCAGTCTTTAGGAAGCGAATGGCGTACAGCAGTAGCATAATAGACTGAAAAGCTCTATCTTGTTCCAGCGAAAAGAGCTTCGTCATCTGTCGGTTGTCGGGTTGACGTTTTCTTGTAAAGGAAAGAATGGAGGGACTGTAGGGAGAGCCAATCGCTCCAATCTACGGAACGGGGGAATGATGGGGCTGAAAATACATATGTACCTATAAAAAAAGAACGGTCTACGCTCTGATACTGAGCATGACGTAAGCACCTGAAACGTCATGATTAATGCTAAAGCCAAGACTGTCTTTTTTGAGGCCTAAACATATTTTCAGCCGTGTCATTTGTCGAGCTCCCTGCGTAAATGGCAGCGATTGACTCTCCCAAGGGCTTTGCGGGGAGAAGACGTACCGTAATCCTTAGAGTGTGGTCAAATAAAGAAATACAGGTTTGCGTTACACACGCACATCTGGCTGGCTACATCCAAAAACGTGTTACGCATCATTTACAGCTTAAGGAACGCAGGGCGTACCTTGGGTTCACGCATCTTGCATTGTGATTCGTTATTCATGTGTGTTCTGACTCGCCAATGCCGTAACCTCATTGGCCGCGGAACGACAGTAAGATGTCTGCAACTTGCTACGCCCTGCATTTTTGAGCTGTCGGTAACTGCATGCACAGGGTGTCCCAAGCAGACCTCCTGCTCTTAAAAAATACGAAAAAAATCTGCGCATGCTCATAGAAAGCTCAACCTTTTTCCGAATGAGCACTCAGCAGGTCCGTTTTACCGTGTTAAATTTCAAAGCGCAGTTCTCTTTTTGTAAAAGAATGAGAGCAAGAAACCTGCCAAAAGTCAAGGCTGGCCGCGTTCGCGGAAACCTATAGTTAGCGACCGCGTGGCGCCACCTACCGATAAGAGCAGCAAAGCAGACGACGCATTTTGTTGTCTGCTCGCTGCTCCTATTAGTCGATGACGCCATATGTAAATAGCGTCGCCAACTCGGTTGTCTGCGAACGCGGCCAACCTAGACTCTGGCAAGTTTTTTGCTCTCAGTTTTTTTATTGGAAGGTAACTGCGCCGTTCAATTTTGCACAGTAAAACTGACCTGCTCAGTGCACATTCGGTGAACGTTTGAGCTTTCTATTTAATGGCGCAGATTTTCCGCCTCATTTTACAGAGAAAGGTTCGCTTCGGACACCCTATACAAAGTTCTACGAAGCCTTCAAAGGCGTATACTTTTGATGGGTCATTTTTCGTCACAGACACCAGAGTCTTCACTGCATCACTCCATGCCGCCCAGCCAAACAACTAACCGGCGCTTACAACGCCATCCAAGACATAATACGGTCGACTACGTTCTCGATTTAATTAGAACTTAGCTAGCGGCGGTATTGCCCCCAACAACGACTGCACTTATGCGGGCGCCTCGAATGGTGGTTCCAGTCGCGCTCTCGGATTCCTCCGGATTCCCAGCTCTAATTGTCGTCGCTGCGGAATAAAACGGAACAAGCTTTAAGGCTCGTCCCCAGCCCGCCTAAATGAGGAAGACCCAGCGCTGCCGCTTTTCGGTAGCGGCATTGCGCGCCATCACCAGCGAAGGGCCGCTCGGGAATTTCTCAAGTTAGGAAACTCAATTAAGAGCATATCCCTAAAGCGAGACATATTAGAACTTTTCGGGGCGTGTTGTGTTTTGCGGCTAAAATGGAACCGGAGGAGATCGCCTCTCAAAACATGGGAGGCGCGCCTAGGGAAATAGTTAACGCTCGACTACAAAAACAGTGTGGTTCCCGTCTGTTCCGCCCCTGAATCGAGGACTTTTCTGCCACCCTTCCCCTTTTTTTTGCAAGCTCCCTTTATCTCCAAACATGCTTCTTGCTCTACTCTGTTGTTCCGACATTTCCCCTGGTTTTGGGCCTTTTTGTTTTGTCACTATTCGGTATAAACAGTCGTCGTTTACTTCAGTTTGTTCATGTCGGCTAAGATTAGCATTACATGCTGCAGGGATAGGAAGCTAAGGTGTACGATGGACGCAACGAAACCCTTGTGAGACGTCAGAAATTAGGTCAATAACAATGCACACTGACAACATGAGGACCGCTGTACGTGGCGAGTCGCAGTCATCGTATTTAGGGATGTCGCGAACCTTTGTCGGACGTCGAACCTCGGGGGTTCGACAGGTTCGGCGAATCTTCGACCTTTTTGCAAAGTTCGACGGAGTTCGACACATGAACAGTGTTGTCAGGCTTTTACACAAAAAATTTGCGAATCTTGGGAAACAAAAGAGGTAGAAAGTACTTCATTTTATAGTTAATAAAATGTATAAGCCACGTTTACACGCAAAAGTAGGTACTTTTAGCGCATTTGTTAGTGTACTTTTTCTCCGCTAACTATGTCGTCTCGTTTTCTTTTTGTTTTTTTTAAGCAATACGCATGCGCCAAAAGTTGAACTTTAGTCTAACTGATTTCGAACATCACGCTGAAAGTTCGAAAAAGTTGAAATTGGTCGAACAAGAACTTGGGCAGGTTCGCGACATCCCTAACCTTATTATCGTTCCGCAGTCAATGAGATTGCGACATTGACAGACACAAATGCCTTCAAGAGTTGCTATAAATACAATGAAAACGTGACCCACGTCTTCGTGCAAAACGTGCCACGATCTGTACTTTGTTGGCTTATATTTACTGAGGAAGATTATTTTTAGTGGCGTGTCTTCAAATATGCAGTTATATTATGAAAGGCACATTCTCAGCCACCCTTGAGTGTAGACGACATCGTCATTCACTGGCAGCACGAATCATCGGTACTTTCTGATCAAAAGAACCAATCATAGTGAGAACCGGAATCATGTCGAACCAATGCTTAATGGCCAACTAGTGCGTAAGCAAAACCCGGTATGTTTCATGGGAAACAAAATGCGCCTCGCAACTTTGCCTTTCGATTATTTTTCAAATTAAGTGTACAGTTTCCATAAAGAATATAATTACAGCAGCAACACTTTTATACATAAACACCATAGCTGCTCAAAACATAAGTCTTATCTCTGTCTCGCCATTTCTACTAACAAAACTTGAATCGGGTGAAATCAGAACATGTCTCATTACAGCAAGATAATGATATTATAAATTTTATTTCCCCAATGCCTGACCTAGGGTTTACACCATTCGTTAAAATCATGAGGGTAAAAAATTCTCCTTACTTTAAACACCAATTTTTACGCTTTCTTCTAAATTAGTTTAGATGACCATCGGGGCAGCATGCCGCTCACTAATCTTTTTGGCTATGCTTGTTAAAGGAAGAGTGAGTGTTTTTCTTGCGTGTCTATAACATGAGGCAGTATACATTTAACTAGTCTCTGAGAGTGTCCCTAAACTATGGCCAATTGTTTTATTCTATCTTACTTTTGTATTAGCATTTACTTTTCTTTTACCATCTACCGAAACTCATCTTCAAGCTTTCAGATATAACAAAACTTGTATATAACAAAAGTTTAGTGATAATCTGAACTTCACGTATGCAGGGCTGATAAAACTGGTCATCATCCAGAGCCTTCCTTAATCTCGAGCTCCTTTCTCTCTCAGTGCGCGCATGTGGTCGAGCTTCTCCTCGCTTACCTCACTCCTCCTCTCCTACTCCTCCGGTCACGTGACCTCTCCCCGTTATCCAATCAGCATCGAGCCTCGCGGCCACGCTTAGCAGGCTTCACGTATCAAGTTTCACGGAATGTTGAGCACCTAACCAAAGAACGTTTTGCGCCAAAATAGCAAACAGCCCGTACCGTATTCATAGGAAGCCTCGGCGCCTCTCAGCGCTTGGCGCTCGTCGTCGTCGGACGAGAGGAACCTCTGCTTGCCCAGACGCATCATGTTGGCCAGACTCTTCATGGTGGCCGGGAGGGACCTGGGGAATGTAACGTGAAACGACATGAAGTGTGTTGTCGTCAGGGCTCCACGCCACCAAAGCGACAGGGAACGAACAGAGCTTTGAAAACAGTCAGTCTAAGCACTGACATCCCCGAGGAAAGTCTGGCCTGACGCCACCAAAGACCGTCACACGACCGCCAGATTTAGAGGACAGGGCTCATGTGATATCTTTAGCGCGACAGTGGTTATGCGACGTCTTCAGCGAGACGGTGGTCATGTAAAGTCATCGGGGTGACGTGAAGCCAACCATAGGATGTCACAGTGCCACATGTCAGCGAAACTTGACTGTGTGACGTGACGTGACGTGACGTCTAGTTGCGTAAGACGTAACAAGAGACAGGGCGCGACACGTGTCGTCTTGTGTGACGTGTCACAAAGGGACGTTAGAACGTGCCGTCACGTGACGTGGACGTGACACCGCGACGTTGTACACTGACGTCGCGTGATTCATTAGCGGCACCAAACACGTGATCGCCGTACTTATTCAGTGCAGGACGAGCTCACAAAAGCTCAAATATAAACGATTAGGACAGCTCAGAACACGCTGCACATTTTGTCTCCGGACTTATTCCGGACTTAATTTTCCGACTTCTCTCCTTCTTCCTGCTAGTTCTTCTGTCGTCACCGCAGTCTCGGGTAATTATACATTATATATATCTTGTTTTTTGCTGTGGTTTTTTTATCTCGAGAATTATTAACTGCAATAGTAGAATCGGTTTTTCTCAACCTGTACACTGCGAACCCGACTCTGATTTGTGGGGATGCCGGAATCCGTGTTGGTTGCACTCGACGAGGTAGAGGGCCTTAGAGCGGTAAACTGGCAGCTGAAAGTGACCCCTGATTGGCCGCCGCCATGTTGCACATTTTTGACCACTAGACACGTGACGTTGATGTTTTACGTCTTGATTTTAACGAAGTACCGTTCACAAATAATTTCTTAGTGACCTTTAATAACAGCACCGACGAGACAAGTCATCTTTCGTTTGTTTTAAGTCCAAAATGTGCTTTTACAACAAAAACTCGGGCAGCTTCGCAATGCCTCCGCTAGATGCCGTCAGCCGCGGTGCTGTTTTGGTTTTTTTATCAGAGCTAGGCAGTGATCTCTGTGGCTAACAGTAGTGAAAAAATAGTTTATCCTGTTTTTACAGCGATCGCAGTACGAATCTCGGCTCAGTTTTGCGTAAAAGTATCATGATTTTGTACGGTCACGTGTCTAGTGGTCAAAATTGTACAACATGGCGGCAGCCAAGTGGGAGTCACTTTTGCCTGGTAAACGGGATGCCAGTTTATCGCTCTAAGCCCCTCTACCTCGTTGGTCGCACTATAGGTCTCAACGTGAATATTTTCCAATCGGGCCGTGTAGTTACGCCAAAGGATGGCGGTCAAATGAACCCAAGATCTGTCCAAAGCAAATCGTACGAACTCACTGTCATCTTCACCCAACGTTACTCTATAATCTCGGCAATACTTCATTTCACACTTTTTTATCCGGTCCTCTGTGAGCATGTCATGGCACAGCCTCGAAGTCATCTCCGCCCTGACGCTCAACCGAAGATGCCTCATGTAGAGTCACTGACAACTTACGGAGCGCAGGGTGTGGCATAACATGTTTCACGCTCCTTGCTTCCTGATTGGTTGTTCGGCGCTCTTATCGGCCCATATCGCAATCTCATTTGCTTGCGTAGCGATAGTGAGATGCAAAAGACTCGCTACGCCCAACGTTTTTTTCTTCTTTTTTTTTCAATGCTATCAGGGATTTTAATTGCCGTAATAAAAGTATAAAAAAGTTACGAGATAAAAAGACCATAAAACAAAAACAGACATCGATAAACAATTTGCGAGTTTTCCACGTAAAAACAAATTACCCGGTTTTTTTTTTGTTACTGTAATTCAAATCAAATTAGGAAGGAACCCCGAAAGATTAACGAGTGAGAGCTAGCAAACTGGAAACATGTGTTCCCGATCGGCTAAGCGCGCTCTTGATGAGTGACGCTTCATGAGTCTCTCACATTTGCATAGATTCCTCTTCCCCATACCCTTTTTCCGGCATTTAATATATAAAACTTCTGAAATTATCCTCGCTAATAGATGCTAATGACGTTTTCCCTAGACCTCGAAACAGGATCGCTTCGGGAGTAACTGGCATTAATTTAAGGTTCCACGCCCCTTTAAGGATTCAGAGCGGTAAGAGTTTTAAAAACAAATGGTGGGTCTGTAGAAAGAAGAAACCAAAACGCTGTGAGGTCGATGCAAATTAAAGCGCGAGGCATTTATTAAAATCCCGGTTCAATGAACCTCCAACTGCACCTGCGGACATTCCCGTGTGCTCGTTCACCAAGTGGAGGAGTTGTGATTTCTTCTTCTGATAGGTGCCAGAAGCACTTCAGGAAATTTTTGTATTTTATCAACTATTGGCAATAGATTCTTGAAGTGGTGATGCTTGATTGCTATAAACCGGACATAATTATACGAAAGAATTTGTCTAGAAGCGTTTCACACTGGCTCAGTTAACACGAATAACAATTTTAGACATATCTCATTCGTAGGCCCCAAGAATTTTCACACGTTTCTGTGAGGAATCGTTTGCCCTTTTGTTGCGAAACGGCGTAGACCGTACATCGTACATGACATATTTTTCTAGCCAACAATATCTTACATACATAGAAACATAAATTGGTTACGCTTGATGAAAGTGAGGTGCCTAGTCTAATACCCCAGTCAGACGGCACCTAAAATGTCATTTACACCCAGTGTCGTTCAGTGTAACTGTCATTTAGGCTGAACGTGAAGTTTGGGCTGGTTGGTATTTCATCATTAAAAATTAAAAATAGCGCAAAGACACGGACAAGAACGAGAAGGTAGACGAACAAGGCGCTGACTTACAACTGAAGTTTATCCGTGCTAACATCGCGTATAAATACTGCAACGTCAAAACAAACAAACCAAGAGAAAATACATGACTTGGACGCCACGTGCTCCTCAAAGAGACACTGACACCCCCCACAATGTATTTTGTCATTTTTGTTAGGCAATTTATTATGGATGCCAGAAGCCTTCCCAATCAAATATTTCGCTACTGTGTCACGTATATTTTTAGTAACGTAAAAAACGCAACTGCTCAAAACCGAAACTGAAACTCGACTGCGGAGGAAGATGAAATATGGAGGAAGTGCGTGTTGCCAAAAGTTACGTGGCTGTGCAGCCTTTTCTTTTTTTATTCAGTCAACATATTGTAGTTTTTAGAAGCCACAAAAAAAATGGTATCATATTTCTTTGTATTTTTATATTGAGTGTGTGCCTTGAATGACCCTCGACTTCGATTACGTCCTTGGTGGTTGTGTCTAAACCATAGGAAACGGCGCGTGAGCACGGAGAAGAGAGTGAGCGCGACACAAACCGAACAGTGCTCGATCGGCGAGTTTTCGGGCTGAAACGAAAACGAATTTCGAGCCGCAAATTGTGTTCTGGGTAGTTGGGCTCTCATATGTCATGTACAAATAAAAACCTTGGCGAGCATAAATACCCTGTCAGTGTCCCTTTAAGCCACCGTCACGCGCTGTTACTGTGCGTCTAAAAAAGCAACATTTTTATCAGACAGAGATGGTAATGGAGCGCTGACACAGTTTTCCCCAATCTTCAAATTTCCCGCACTTCAATAATTTCTCGATTTAGTTAATTTTTGTTCTTTCTAATCACCCCACACTTGTTAAAAGCGGGAGTGCAACGGCAGTCTCGGCAATGCAGCCCAAGATGACCTAACACAACCCTATAAACGTTGTACTTAGGATCTCGCAAGCAATCATTAAGGCAGCGCCCCGTTTGCCCGACGCATCTCCTAACGCACGACAGCGGAATGGAGTACACTACTCCCTCGCCACAGTTCAAAAATGTGTCATGGTGCTTTTGGTGCATCCCTGCTTTTCTTTAGAATTCAAGTTCACCTTTCTGCAGAGCCCAGACAGCTTTTCTGGAGCTGAAAAAACTACATCAACACCAACCCTTCGGCCAACTTTCTTTAGGTTATGAGAGGTCTTATGTAGGTAAGGTAAAACTGTTACTTTTTCGTTAACCCTATAAGCATGCTGGGTCGTTTCCTCGCGTCTTTTGTTAAGTAGGCTTTTAGCAACAGTCGTCAACAGGTAAGATGGATATCCAACTTCTCTGAGCCTTGAAGCTTGTGTGTCGAAACTCTCTTTTACCCTGTGTGGGCAGGACTTGAATAGGGCATTTCTAAAACAAAGGTTAATAATTCCCCTTTTCACAATTTTAGAATGCGCTGAGGAAAAAAGGCAAGATGGGTTTTTAACCCCTCGGCTCATGTATCCAGCACACATGGCAATGACCAAGTTGAAGGCTCAAATCCAGAAACCTAACGGCCCCATTTACAGGTACCTCATTCGTCAGTACCAGCGGTTTCACACACTCCTTAAATGTTGAAAAGACAAACGACACAGCAGTATCCAAACCTTGCTTGTCTCAATTTAGGAACACAAAAAAGTCATCCATGAATTTAAAAAAAATTTCCAACCTTGGTTTCGTCTAGCTTGCCTAACAGCACTCTATCGTGGACCGCAAGAAATATATCGCTAAGTACTGGTGATATGCACGACCCTATGTAAACGCCATTTCTCTGAATAAAAACACCGCCATCCCGGGTTGCGAACGTCGACTTGAGATAAAAATATAAAAGTTCTAGAAAGTGACTCACACTAAGTCCAGATTTATTCTTAAAGGCCACGGTACCGTGATTGTCAATACAGTCTTCAACAGATGCCAACCAGCTCTTTATGGGGAATCAGAATAATACAAATCTTTAATGTCTATCGAGCGAGCCAACAAGCTTCGGTCTGGGTATATTAAAAAAATATATATTATCTGATCAAAGTTTTTCACCCGAAATAGACCATCAATCAATAACATATTCAGTTTTGTTTGCAAAAAGGAAGCCACAGATTTTGGCCACGTCCCTTTTTCTGACACTATCACGCGTAGCGGACAGTCAATCTTATGCGTTTTGACAGAAAAGAATAAATCTAGACCTAAGCCTTTGCCCTTATCGGCGGCTTGGCCCAGTTTATCAAGGCTTAGGCGTTTGCAAAGCCTACATGCTTCAGTATTTACCTTTGAAAGTGACACGTCATCCCTGCGCGTAAACGTCGCCGTTATGGCGTCTGACGCTTTAGACATAAACATCCCCTTAAGAACCACAACGAAGCCACCCTCCTTAATCTCTGGTAATAAGGACAGGGAATTTTCTTTTAAGTAGGCGACAGTCGTTTTCAGCGGAACCTTGGACCCAGAGGGCTTGCAATGTAACAACACGTCCACACCTTCAGATATACATCTGTCAACTTCAGATTCCGGGCTACCGAAATCACTACCGAATTCACCGAAAGAACCGATCGCGAGCAAGCTCTCAGCTGTATAGTGGCGGAGCGCGGGAGACTTGGCTTACGGGTTGGCTTAGGACGACGTTACGTTGGCTAATTGATTTCGCACCGAGGCTTCGCCCCATGGTTGCCACAAAACATCTAGTATTTGTCGGAAATCGAACATATTTAAAATTAGTGTGCGCAACTTTTTATCCCGGTTTCATGTTATAGTTTGTTGTCCCAGCAGACAACACAAAAATAGTGTTTCGCTGTGTTAAAATTGTTCATTGACGCCACGACTTACGCAAACATTATCTACGTGCCCAAAGCGACTTGGCGACCACAATCGCAATAAACATCACCTAAATGTCATTTGAGTTGTCATCTGGCAGGTCCCATCTTGAATGTCATTTGAAAATCTGAATGTCATTTGGAGTAAATGGCATTTTATGTGCCGTCTGACAGGGGCATTACAACTACAAAGCAAGAGTTTCAAACTTTTAAATTAAGAGTCCTTTTACGCGAAATCTTAAAAATAAAAATTTCTAACGTTACTTCGTTGTATTTATTAACACAAACATACACAATAACACGTGAAATAGGATTCTGTGCATTTGTATTTAAATTTCCGCAATATCACTTTTCCGAGCCTACTCGTTTTGATCCGAATGAGCATTAAATTTCGGTGCGATTACGTAATCTCTCACGCTTATTACCAGTTCAAGATATTAAACTAGTAGACATACCTCACCGCTCGAATTTCTCACCTACACCCTTAACCAGTATCGCCGCACCTCAAAATCAGACCCTAAAAGCGCATCGTCCAATTCGCTGTTATTTTTATATTCAGTCGCTTTATACTTCAGTGAGTTATAAAATGAAATATAAATTAATCATTTATACATCGTGCAACTGATTTTGCGGGTAACTATAAATTTATATTTGTAGCGCGTCTTTAGATGAAACAAAGAAACTACATGAGTAAAAAATTAGATGTATCCGACTCAAGTTCACTTTTCTTTTTTAGCTGTCATAATTAATTGCAGAATCTTAATTAAAATTAAGGCGAACTGCCCCCAACGTGCCATGAAGACGGATATCACAAAAAGCGAATGTTCTTATGTCTGCTTGTCTGTGTGCGAGTGAACAGGGCGGTAGATCCGCGCCAGAGTGCAATGCCCTTTTCCCTCTTTATGGCGCGTACGAACGAGGGCTCAAATTTCGCAGGTTGAAGTGTTTCGAAACATTCCCTGCTTATACGAACGGCCATGCAGTAATAGCGTTTGCGTCAAAACACGTGTGAGTTCGCTCTACGAAGAGACACGCGCACTTGCGAAACACTCATTCGAGAGGCTTGCCCTCTGGGGTATATCAGTTGGAACCACGTGGTTTGCGCCATAATTATTGGTGTGTTTCAAAATCTTACGAGAAGTGCTCTAGTTGGAAAATAGTGAACAGACGAAAAAAAACCTGCTATATTTTATACAAAAAACAAAACATTACTTTCATACTTGTTGAGCGTGAAAAGTTTCCCTCTTCTGTTAATTGTGGATTTATTAATACTTGTAATCGCGAGGTGGATATCACACATGGTAAGTTTTTCCGGTTTTAATAGCTAAAAGATGTTGCTTTGTGGTTTTATATTTTTCACTTTCGTCAATGTGTGTGGATCGTTTAACCATCAGGGGCACAAAAAACATTATAATATATACACGTCAGTCCTACCCCTTTATAGTTGGAAGTGACTGGCTGAATATGTACAAATAACAAAAAAACTTGACGCCATCCATCAACAGCGACTAAAAAGTCAGAAAGTGCTTTTTGTATGACAGCAGGCTTGGACAAGAGGCCGTCATGGAATTATTGCTGAATAGCCAATAATATCGCAGCATCACTCAAACAAACCGTTCAGGTACCAATGGCAAAGAGAAAGGTTCTGTTTTGTTTATCGTTCGCCGACGTTCTCAAACTGTCGGTCACTGGCGATATAGAATGCAATGTTAACGGGATCTGTCTGTTGTTGCTGTTTTCTTTCTTATATAATTACCCATTAGTAGTTTTCCCGCAA
This sequence comes from Ixodes ricinus, assembly GCA_037355805.1. NCBI lineage: Eukaryota > Metazoa > Arthropoda > Arachnida > Ixodida > Ixodidae > Ixodes > Ixodes ricinus. The sequence goes on along the minus strand of JAZHYW010055673.1, from coordinate 7,119 downwards.
AACGTGTTTACACCGAAAAAAAACGTAGCCTCAGTCGTGGTACTGCAAAAGTTCGTGACTTGCTAAATGGCACATTCCAGTTTTAATATTTCTGTCGCACGTGTTCATTCTAGGGTGTACTTAATTTGTTTCTTTGTTCGTATTTTCTGTCCGTAGTGTTTTGCAAAGCGGAATCTGAAGAATACAGTTAATGATCAACCACGGTATCGTCTTGCAATCCGCGCGGTCAGCCTGCAAATGGAGATAAATTGTCGTACTCTAAACAATAGAGCTACTCTGTCTTGCTCTGCTCTGGTTAAGATGAAAAAGAGCAAAAGGCTCTGAGCGGAAGAGCCTCTGATCAAGGCTGACTTATTCGACGCTAGCGCTCGTAAGAAATTGATTCCCGTGAAGGCAAAAGGTTTCGCAAAAGGTCAAAATGACGGACGCGACGCTTCCGTTTCCGTAATAAACCCTTTTCAAGATACAGTACCATCTGGTGGCTCCAAAAGCAGTTTCACCTCGGCCAAACTAAGGAGATCGTCATGAAGTTGCATCTGATCGGGCACCGTCACTTTCGCACGTCAATGACAGATAAAAATTGTCTCTTCGGTCTGCTCATTTTTCTTTCTTGGTTTGTTTTAATTGCGATGGTGTGAACATAATACACTACCCGATTTCGATGAGTTGTGTAACATAATAAAAGAAACACAATTTCAGCCCTTCGAAAGACTTTTTTTAGAGCCACCCTGGTGCCAAGAATCTGGTTGTACCACACTCCGAAATAAACGCTTACACAGCCGTTGTGTCGACCAATGCGTGCGTCGTGTTGTACTGAGGCTTCGAACGTTCTCGCCTCACATACCCTCCGCTTGGTAGTGTCTTCCAGTTTTTTCCTTGTCGGCCTCAGAAAGGTCACCATCAGCTTGGCACAGATGCCATTCACTGAGATGATAATAGGAATCAGCGTCGCCAGTCTCAATTTCGGAAAGGGTCTATTGCTTTCGAACTATACAGCAAAACGGCACGACAGGCGATACACAATATTGATATTTCGTGAAATTAATTGGTAGGGTGAAGGGGGGGAGGGGGGGGGGTTAAACTATTTAAAGTTTTGATTTCAAAATAGTAGTGCCGGGGGGATGAGATAGTTTACGCCAATCTGAACTGCACCGACTCGGTTGGCAAACTTTCAACAAAATACGAACTTTCCGCTTCATCCTCTCTCTCGAAATACGTCGGTGAATTTGTAAATTGATCAATACGGTCTAACCCTTTAAGAGTATTATATCTAAGTATACGTGTACAAAAGTGCTTCTGCGTAAGCAGGGGCTGGCACATTCGGCTTTTAATTCGTCAGTAAGGCACGATATAGCCGCCGCCGTTTTTACAGGCCTCCAATCTCTCCGCAACCACTCTTTTTTTCCCTCTCTTTTTCTCTCTTATGGAAGGGAGTAAAACATTACTCATCGCAACCCTACAACAGTAAAAAAAATAATAAAAAAACTTTTGAATTTTTTTTGCGTTTTAGGCTGTAAGGAGGGCACGTGCATCACTGCCTCAACAGTTGCGTGACATGAATGCAAATGGGGTTCATAATTTAGCGCAAAACGAATGGCTGTAAACATCTGTGCAGTGAATTGTTTTGTGATATCGTGCTTTAGTGTGTTCTATTAAAATCCACTGTTAAACCCGCCCCTGCTTTTTTGGGGTTTTTTTCTTATTTTACGAAGTAATTGTCCGTAATTTTTTCAGGCCTTATTTCGTTACCACGCGCACCCGTAACTCGCCAAGGTTTGTAATTTTTCGCAAAAAACAAGAACGTTAATAACAGGGCCGCAGCGTCTAACTTTCTTGCTAAGAATTAAAGTGGCTTTGCTTAGTGTTCCCCTCCCCTCCCCGGAGAGAGATGCCACAATTCGAAGGTAATTGGATATTAGACAAACAGTTCAGCGCCTTTGTTCGTATGAGCTATGAATATACGAATAACGAAACTCTTTTGTTCGCGTTGCAAATTGTCAGAATGCAAAACAAAGTATATTGCATGAAATAAGCTTTCCTTTGAGATCTGGAATAACAGGTTGCCCGTTTTTGTTTCTGCAAATTTCCTCCTTCTTGCTGGTGCTGTCGCGCTTCATAATACTCGACGCAGAAACAATATGCCAGCGAAAAACATACACGAAGACTAGCTTGTGATCCAAGATTAAACCGAAGCACCGCTCACAACGGAGAGCTGAAGCCTGGGGATGCGTTTTCAAATGCTGCGGTTAAAAGCATTAAAAAAGAAACATCGCATAGCGAAATCGCTTGGTATCCGTCTTGGACGTACGCGAACAGTATAGAGGCGCCTATCAATGTAATTTATTTCTTTCTTTTTTTCTTAGTATGACAAGTGGGATGGCTCTGCAGTTGCAGCTAACGTTAGCCACGGGCACCAACGGCGTTTTTTGCGCGCCACTTTTTTGGAATGGCGGAGAAGTATTTGCGCCACGCACTGAGACATAGCCTGGCCTGACGTGACAAGCATAACGCATTTCGGTGTCGGCGTAGTGACGGGGTGAAAGTCGCACGTTCTCAACGAAAGACGGTCGACCGAAAGCCACTCTCCCTTTTCCGTAACCTACGAGCGAGGACACACGCCTGCAAAAGCAGCGTCTCGCTTTGCGACATTTTAAAGACAAAAAAAGAAAGAAACGTGAAGGTCTACAAAATAGCATCGAACCAGAACCAATAAAAATGGCAGTGATCTTTATCTCAAATGCTCAAGTGCATGAAATGCAGTATTGAAGAAGCGATTGTCTGAATGTGTTAAGAGGACATTCAAGAGTCGTTTAAGATAGTGAAGAAGACCCTTTGTTCGCATCGATTTCCCGCTAAATGTAGCGGAGAAAACGGGCTTGTTGAGCAAATCACGTGAGGTCACTTCCTCCTCAAACTTTAGTGGGCGAAATTAGTTTGTGTATACGTCACGCGACGTCGGGACACGTGACGTCCATTATTCCACTCAAATTAGCGCAGAAACTGACTTGGTGCATGGGTCGACGTGACATGAATTTGCCCGCCAAATCTAGCGAGGAAACTGAATGGCGTTTCGGTTTTCGGGCGTCAGGCAACGTGACGTTAGTTTCCACGCCAAATTTCGCATGGAAACCGAATGGGTGTATGGGCCACGTGACATCAGGTCAGCTGACGAACAGTTTTCCTGCTAGTTCTAGTGGAAAATGGAGGGACGGACGGCCGAATGGACAAAATATTTTAGGATTCGGCAGTTACGTAGTTTGAGGCTTTAAAAAACAAAACGACCGGATTTCTAACGCGACATAGTGAAAAAGAGTGGGTAAGGGAGACACCTTGCTCCGACCTTTTTTTCCTTTTCCCTTACATCCCCAGTGCCCTTTCCTAATGTAACCATCGCCAGCAAACCCCGTCGCGTGCAACGTTCTAATGAAAGCGACGCTGAACAACGCAAACGTCGATATTTCCTGCTCACCACTCCCGTTTTTGTTTATTTTCTTTCTATGTGCCCTTTGTTCGCACTAATTAGTTTGACGCGAGACAACATCGAGACGTGAGAAGTCACTTTAACGCTTAATGTGTCTCGTAACCCTCTTTTTTACGAGACGTGGGAAAGAAAAAAGAGGCGACTCAACGTTTGGGGAAATGCGAAACAACGGCTGTGATATCGCTTTGATCGCGTTAAAGTATGCGGAGCTCAGATCATCGTGGACACACCATTAGTTTGAAAAACACGTGGCTTGGTCAGGTTCAATACCCAAACTGTAGTGTTATTCTACGGAGATTACAAATTAGAACTCACGAATTACCTTTGGATTGTAATCAAATTAAGGCACTAAGCTGAAGATTTTTAGGGTTTATGGGTATTAGGTTCAATTCGAGTAAGGCTCGTTCCTGGCCTCAAACCGTTAGCTTTTAACGGTACTTGGCCGCTTTTCGCTACAGCCTGCATATTCGTAGCTTTATTTTCGTCATTGTGGTTAGGTGCTGCTTACATTAGGCATTACAACAAGCTTAAAGGGCCCCTAAAAAAGAAACAAAAATGTTTCTTTTTTTTTAACAGTCTGGTTGGGACACCGGGGTGAAAAATTCATTTTACGCGAAAAGAAAATTTCTTAGAGCAATATTGACGGCGCGAGACGCGGATTCAGTCGGTAGTCACCTCCTTCTACTTGTTTTTTTGTAGTTTTTTTTTTTCTCTCGGCATTTCGGGAGCGTTGAGGAGAGGTGGATCGGCTTCGCCTTCACGTTGAGGTCGAAAGAGCGAAAACCATTCCGTGATGTCATGGACTTTGTGCACAGAATTTCAAATAAATCTCTCGCCAACAATATTGATATAAAAAACTTTTTTTTTCGTTAAAATAATTTTTTACACTAGTGTCACACCCAAAGCTCCTAAAAAAAACTTTTTTTGTGCTTTTTATGGGCTTTTTTTAAGATGTATAACTTTGACAATTGCTCCTGACACGCAAGAGTTAATGCAGCCGAGCTTTGTCCTTCAGCAAAACGTCCGTCGCTTGTGGAATTCACTGCGGTATCCTTTAACGGGAAACAAATTATATAAAGCAGAAGAGAAGGCGCGTTTATTTAGCAGAAAGTGCAGAAAAAGTGTAGGGCCAGGGCAGTGTCAGTGTAGTTCCGGTGTAAGAATGGTGCTGGCGGTGTGACGCTGGTGCAGTTCCCGCTGCGCTACTGCCGCCGAAACGAATAGAATAGCATACTTCTTCCTCGCGTTTTCGTCTGCTATATTCCTCTGCGTTTCATGCACCTGCCTACACCACCAAAACGAGCGAATGCAGAAAGTGTACGCCAGGTGTAGAAATGGTGCTACACTTTTGTAGATCGAACAGCGCAGCGCAGACCCTCAGGGCTACACCCTCAAATCGAATGCGGTCAGGGCAACACTCCTGCACCGGTGCCGGTGTAGGTAAATTTAACGCGCCTGTACTCCTCTCTCACCCTACTATGGACTAGGGCCCGGAAGGCTAGGCGAGGCGACGCGCTGCCTCAGAAAAGCTTGCATCCGCATTGCGAAAGAGTGCGCGAGATAAATTCCGATACGCAGACTACGAAGAGCACTCAATCTAAAGCATACGGTTCTCTGTTATGATCAATCGCTATTTTAGATCGGTGAAATAAAGGTACATGGTATTTAGTTCCCTAAACGTTCTTGCCATATTTTGTAAACATGTCAACTGTCTGGAGAAGTTGGACGGCACGAAGGCAACATGACATAAACTCGTTTCTCATTAGCCATAGCGACCCAATCCAATCCAACTTTCGTGTAGGTAAAACCTACCTGCACCTGCATCTTCCTTCCGCACGCGGTCCGTACATTTATTTGCCACCGTGTCGAACACTCTCATCCGACTCATCTTCATTTCTTAATGGCCACTCGTTCTGATCCTGGGTTCTCTTTGCCCCATCGCTTCCAGACGGTATTTAATCCCTTCAGTATAGTCTCTAATAGTAGAAAGCAGACGGAGCCGCCGCGAGGGCTCGATAAGCAGACGAAAAACTCGCCTCCGCATGACACGTCTTGGCGCACTGATACGGACGACGGAGCAAATATACCACGTGGTTTCTAACACGCTCGTGATTGGATCTGGTGGCCTGTCGCTTTGGGCTTTAGTCCATGCGTGGGATGAGACGGAGTATAGTGAGAAACCCTCGACTATTTTCTTTTGTCTCCTCGGTGAACCAACCCAATCTCTCCAACATGAGGGAAAGCACGTTCAATTCTATCCAGATGGCCCGGGCATTCAATATATGGTCAAATCTAGGGTTTAGATAGAAGGCGCAGACCGTTCATCTTGCAAAGAGTGTTTTTTTTAGTTTTTCTTTATGGTTTTGACAGTTGCGTCGGTGCAGAATTTTGTTTGGTAACCGGTGCCATTTGCAGAGTTTGTGGGTTGCTCTTTCTTTTAAAGCAACGAACATGCACGTTGCTGGACTCTGGAGACTGCACGCCGGGCTCTGAATTTGTAAACATTTGAACGGTGCATAGCAGCCGCGTAAACGAAGAAGACGCCACGTTCCTAGTGCTAAACGTTCAACGCCACGACTGCCGGTTGTCATTTTCGTGCTTGGTTCTTTTGTTTGGTACAAGACGGAGCGCATAGCATGACGACATTTCAAACCGGGCTCTGTTTCCGACATCCAATTTCATTCCACATGCACTTTCATAAAACAAAAAACGCGATTCCAACTTTTGAGCAGCTGAAAATGCTTCGCTATAAGGTACGCAAGCTTTTTCTGGTCTTGCGCACCTCGTGCGTTTGCTTGCCCTCCAGATGCGCCCACGTGCTCTTGCTTTCCCCGACCTCAGCCAATGACGGGGCGCTCTTGGCGCCTTGTCCCGTGGTCGTTCTCCACCTCGTTCTTATGTTGTTTTCTGATGTGGTCCTGCGCTCCTTGTGTTTCCGATATCCCAAAGGTACATTTCCAGAACACATGCTCGCCTTATATTCTCTGTCAGTGTAAGAAACGTCGAGCGTGGCCTTTTAGTTCCACGCTTCTATCTTCGTGATTGGTTCCTGGACGTTTTATCCCGCGTAATTCTGCAATTTGATTGGCTCCAGAATGACAATCAGATGTCCAGAACTCACTACGATTTGCTTTTCTTGAGTTGTCACCGGCGCTCGCAACTCCAACGCCCCATAGACGGCGGGGTGGTAGTCGTAAGTTGGCGGAAGGGACGAGGATAAAGACCTTAGGAGTTTCCCGTGCGCCCGCTCGCTGACGCTGGTCAGTGCACTAATAATAATCATTGATTTGGCTACAAATACAAAGCGGTCAAGGCCGGAGAATATCCCCGGGGACAGAGATGTTGATGAGTGTTAGGAAAATAAGCATTGTTGATTTTTAAAACCTGCAAAGCGGAACGCAGCAATCTCTATTTTAACTTGCTAGCTCGATTTTTCCGTTGCAGTGCACGATGCGCGAACGCAGCGCCGATCAGGAACCATGCGGTAACCGCAGCACCGAGGTCGACAACCCTGCCACCGTCTCCGCCGCAGTCCCCGCACCTCCGGAGTCTTCGTTCATCCGCGGAGAGGGCGAGCTACGGGCCTGGAGTTGCGAATGGGCGCGTCAGGACTAGTGGGTCTGGGACCCGCATTCGAC